>PVKE010028692.1:0-20757 GCA_004027555.1 Craseonycteris thonglongyai
CCTTAACAGACACTTCTCTCATGAAGACATACACATGGCCAACAGATATATGAAAAATTGCTCCACTTCACTAGCAATTAGAGAGATGCAAATAAAAACTACAATGAGATACCATCTTACACTTGATAGGATGAGTAATCGTTTTGATTAAGAAAATAAAAATAAAATATATTTACGACATGAAGGGGCTAGGATATGACATACAGTTAACTTTGTGCTAATTAAACCTATCCTAAGTGCATAGAAATTGCTCATAACGTGCTTCCTAAAAGTGACTCAAATTATAAAATGGAATAAACAAGATGGATGAGTCAGGTGATCCAATGAATGAGTCCTCTTAACTACCACCTCCCTTAGCACCTCCTGTGTGCACAGCCTACTACAAATTATGCAGAAAAGTCTGATGCTTTGCACACTGTGATTAATCAAAAAGTCTAATCAGAGATGACATTGGTAACAATGTATTGGTAAGCATTGGGTAAATCCAAAATGATTACAAATTTTTTTTTATTATTTTGGGTGGAAATCTGAATTTCTTGCTTAGAATAATAGAGGAAGAATTGAATCAGGATCCACTGAAGGTATATTTAGATGCTTAGTTATATTGAACAATTTGAATTTATAAACTAAGAAGTCAAGTTTTATTTCTAGTCATGTGTAATTGTACCTGTCAAGCTAAAGTTAATGTCTTGTGCATACGCTGCCAGAAGAGTATATAATTGGTTCAGTCATGCATTGTACTTAGATCCTCTCTTTTCTTTTATGTCAGTATATGGGAGGTCACACTGACAAAAACATGTAACTTTTTGTTTATTTGTTTTATCCCCTACAGAGACAGGTAGTCTTCCAATATGGCAAACTTTTTTAAAATAAAAGAGTACCGTATCTATATTTGCTATCTATTACCATATAACAAATTATCCCCAAACTTAGCGTTTATTTTCTCCACGGCTTTTATGGCTCAGGAATCTAGACACGACTTCCTTGTGACCTCTGTTCAGAGTTCTCACAAGGCTGCAAGTAAGGCATAAGCCAGGGCATCAGTCACCACAAGGCTTTATGAGTGGAATACACTTCTGAGCTGAATCACATGTTCACAGTCATGATTCAGTTTCTTGCTAGCTATTGGCTAGAAACCTCCATTCCTTGTCATGTGGGCATCTCCACAGGGCTGCTCAGAACATGGCAGCAGACTTCCCCCAGAGTAAGAATTCCAAGAGGAAAACAGGATGAGGATTGGCAATAATGAAGCCACTGACTTTTGGTGACCTAATCTAGAAAGTGACACCTTATTATTTCCCTTAGAAATAAGTCACTTGGTCTAGTCCAAACTCAACAGCAGAGGAGTACACAAGAAGAAGAATATCAGGATGAGGGGATCATTGAGACCCATCTTAGAAGGCGCCTAACATGGTGTTTTAGAATAATAAAGCTAAATCCCTCCATTATAGAAATGAGGAAACTAAGGCTGAGGTTTAGAGGGTTGTGTAACTCAGTGGTAACAGGGAAGGAATTCGAGTCCAGGCCTTCTGATTCCAGTGCTTTTGGCATTGTATTTTAATGATTTCTAGTTTTTCCCCTTCTCCTTCCTCTCTCCCTTTTCTCACTCAAATGTCTCCTTTCCACCCCATCGGTATTTTGGACATTGAAAAGCCAAGGTTCAAACTGCTCACTTGCATGTAACTCACAGCTAGGTAAGAAAGACGGCTTCTCACCCACAGCTCATGGTGAGGGGAAAGTGTAGAGAATATTCCTTCTTCAGGTACATGGGATTCAGATGCAGCCACATGCGTGTGAGTTGGCATGCACTGGGTGCTGTGGGAGTCACTGCCGAGCTCATTGCGCTACTGATTAAATTGTCTTTCAAGAGCATCACAGTCAGAAAATTGGAATTCCTCATTTTTAATGCATTATTCATGTTGTTACTCTGTTTAATATTTTCCAGATGTTTATAACTTTTGTGTTTTTCATTAGCACATTTCATTTTCCAAAAAGCTGTTCATAGAGAACATCTAATTAAGGTCACACAACTATCACGTGACATAGGTCAGTATGTGAGCAACGTGGCTTGGCTACCCCACAGGCTATGATCAAATCATGTGGCTGGAGGTAGTACAGCTGTCTCCTGCTGTGACAGAATTTCTCTGCACTCAGAATTCCGAAAGAGAATTAGAAATCGGAGTCACTCATTTAAAAAAAATATTGATTGAACTTGTACCACATGCAGCTTGTAGCTTTTTTCTGGTCCTTACACCAAGGAGGGTATTTGGTGTTGTGCAGCTATTATTTTTATCACTAATGATAAAAATGAGTTGTTACATTGCACACCCCAGAGCCTCACTTTCAAATTTTTATTCCCATCACTGCCTAACTAATATCTTTAAATAAATCACTTAATGTGTCTGTGCATTTGTCTCCTCCGGGGAAAATAATCATAGCATCTATCTCATGGGATGGTAGCAATAAAGACGTTCATACATGCAAGGTACTTAGAATAATGCTTAGCACATAAGAGACACGAACATTTTAGTGACTAGTATGATCTGTGGACGTGTTCTTTTCTGTATCCGGCAGCTCTGGTTGGGAATGCCTGCTTGGTACGTGGCAGCCTGCCGAGCCAACGTCAAGAGTGGTGCCATCATGTCTGCTCTATCAGACACTGAGATCCAGAGAGAAATAGGAATCAGCAACCCTCTGCATCGCTTAAAACTCCGACTAGCGATCCAGGAGATGGTTTCCCTAACGAGTCCATCAGCTCCTCCGACATCCCGAACTGTGAGTTATTGTGTTCTTCCCTCACCCAGTGCTGGGCTACATAGCATCTCTAAGTCCACAGGGTGAAATGGTGGCCACACACGTTTCCACATCAGCATGCACCGTTCTGAGGAGATTTAGCTTGCTCTTCATTAACCTTGATGCTACTTTCAGTATGTTTTCAACTGACAAGTTGTGATTCCTATCAGACTTGAAGGCTGCAACTAAGATAGACTTTTGAGATAGTCACTATACTAAAGTTTAGATGTTTCTCCCAAGCAACAAAACCCCAAGTCTACTCATTTTCAGGGTGTTGCTTTGTGTAAACGTTATTCAGCGTCTCAGGAGATGAGCTGTTGGCAACAGTGCTTTGTGAAGATACAATACTGAATTCACTTCTTCAAAAGCAGTTTTCATTATTATGAAAATACAAAGATACTGGATGTTTTATAAATACCAAATGGAATACCATCCTTCAAAGTGTGTTTGCTTCTTGTTTATAAATCTCTATTCTTCTTATAATTTTTGTCCCAATCCTAATATTAGCAAAGAACAAATGTCTGAGAAAAATGCATATCAGATGACAAATTCAAACACTAAGAAAAGCTTCCAAATAATACTCATTCTTTTGATGATAAAGAATAGAATTCCTTATGTTCAATGGATTTCTCTGGCCCCATGTCTTACACAGAATAATAAAATATGGAAGAAGGAAGTAAATTTGAGTAGTGGATAAAAGGTAAAAAAGTAATATTACTTTGTTGAAGTTGTCAGGCACAAAACTAACGAGTATAACTTTTTATATGTGGCTTAAGTAGTTTGAGATAATTTGCTTTGCTTTTGTTTTATCTACCCTTATATTCCTTCCCAGTATACTAGATTATAATGCCAGAAATACAATACCAATTTTTAATCCCTTTTGTCTCTTTCATGATTCCATTTTAACTTCTTCTTCAATAACATGTAGGAAAAAGTATATAATTTAACAAATTCTTATTAATATCATTATTTTTTAATGTATGTAAATTTGTGCATAATATAGCTGACATATTATTCAAGCTAAAAAATAACTCAGAATACACTTAGAATAAAAACTGAACCAGCCATTAAATGGTTTTGTAAACCAAATTCAAACCTGAAAAAGAGCTTCCTGAATAATTTCTAACTGAGAGCGAAGCGTCACAACGGGCTTATACCAATACTCCACTCCTAAGAGCAGATGCACACAAAATTATTACAAAGTCCTAGCCTTACAAAATTCATGGTATTAGAAGTCCCAACTTCATGATGGAAATATAAAATATACTTTATCATCCTAATTTACTATCCTAATTCATTTTTTAATGGAAAATAGAATGATGAATTACTATTTCTCTAAGAATGTCTAAACAAACTAAAGGTATTTAAATCCTAAATTATTAAAGGTAAGAGAATACTCACTTGTTTAAAGAACTGTCAAATACGAAATTAGCCTATAAGACTCTTCATGATCTAATCTCAGTTCACCTCAAAAGCTTTATTTTCTCAGGTCAGGATCCCAACAACACAGAACTACTTTCAGTTTCTTAAACTTTTATGTTCTCAGTTCATTATCAACTTTTGCAATTGCTCTTCCTTCTGCCTGGAACATTCTTCCCATTCCAGGATCACTATCCTTCTCCAACTCACCACTTCATCTAATGATTCTTGAATATCTTTCCTCTAAAAACCTTCCCCTAAACTCCAAAGTCTGGGTCTGCTTTCATCCTGAGTTACCTCCTATATACTTACAGAAACCATTTCATAATTTTCTCTCCCTGATTTATCCCTCTCTAGGTCAAGCAAGACTATTACCAGATTTTCCATAGGTCAGCACCTAGCAAATTGTAGACAGTCAGTAAATAAACAGTCCCTCTACCCACCATTATAATGGGTATGAAATATGCATGCCCCTGACATTAGAGAGGCGATTATAGTATGTAAAGTAAGACGTGCTTACTCAGTAGGCTTAGTAGAAGATGATATATTTTATTTTCTAAATGTGAGATACAAGCAAAGATCTGTAGAATTCCATGGAAGGAGAAAACACTTCTGGTTGCATAGGTCTCAAAGAGGAACTAATATTTGAAAGACTGGTAATATACTATTTATTAATTTCTTTTTCACTATTACCTTTTTGATATTTTTCAGTCCAGTTTCTTTATATTTTTATAAAAATAGCTTATTTTACATAATATATTATTTTTTACTTTTCTTTTAAAACTTAATTTAGTGGAAACATTTTCTTTAATTTATTAAATTTGCAATTCTAATATCATTTTTAATTTCTCCATACCTCTTTCATGGAAACACCATAATTCTTTTATCTGAATTCCTAACATTTTGCCTATTTAACAATTTTTATTGTATGTCCATTACCATAGTGGATATGCACATAGTTATATTATTGCCTAAACTATGGTCATTTCCATAATGATATTTGTGTATAAGGCATTTATATTTTTATTACTGTTGTACCTTAATTGCCAAATTGTACTGGATAGCCTTCTCCCTTCCCTTTTGTCAACATTGTTTATCGCATTGCTTAAGTTTACATTTTTTAAATTACAAGTGAAGTTAACATTTTTTCACACGCTTATTGATTTAGTATTTAAATGAATAACCTATTCATAATCTTTTCCATTTTTCTATAGGGTTATAGTCATTTTCATCTTTTTATTAATGTCTAAAAGCTCTTTATTCACAGAAGATATAAGAACTTTGCCAAATATTTATGCAAGTTACATAAAATGTAAATTGTGTCTATTTGCTTTAAAAAAATACCTGTGTGGAAGCCGGGATGGCTCAGTGGGTTAAGCGCTCACTTTGCAGCGCCAGGGACCAGGGATCGAATCCTGGCCCCGACCCGTGCGGAACCATATGCTGGGCTAGGAGCTCCCCCAGTTCGGTTCTCTCTCTGTCTCTGTATCTCTCTCTCTCTCTCTCTCTCTCTCTCTCTCTCTCTCTCTCTCTCTCTCTGTCAAAAATAAATAAATAAATAAATATATATTTAAAAAGAACATGTTAAAAAAATACCTGAGAGCTTTTCCTTCCTTCTACTCCATCTACATAGAAGTATTTACTTATTTCTAATAGATTTCAAATATGATTTGCATTAAAAAGAATTTATGTATAAAATTCTAGTAAGAAAGCCACTGCATAAAGTGGACATAAATACATACCATAGCATTTTTTAAAGCAATGTTATCTTGTCTTCTAAAAAACTGCTATTAAGATCATTCAAGATTTTTTGTTGGTTTAGGTTTGAATTTGGGTTCCTCAGCCAGGTGTATCTATCTCTTCATTTACTCAAGTTCTCAAGAGAAAAACATAAGGTATAACAAAACAAAGCCTCTTTTTCTGTGTAGATAAAATGAGCTGGCCTATCAAAGAAAATTCTGAAGTTTACATCTGTTATATCCTTTGTCCAGTACTAATCTTTCAGCTTTCTGTTTCTTTGTTCTAAGCTGCTGTTGTTGTGGAAAGCTCTTTACCTAACAGAATAGGGATGAAGATACCAGTTGATTGAAATATTTGGTTAAAGAATAATAAGTTACATTTTTTAAATATTTTATCTTAAGTAAAAATATTTAAATGTTCAGGAACTTATAAATTTCAATGAAACACTTAGGACTTTTCTTTGAATGTGATGACAAGGTATCCAATTCTACATTACCTTTCTTTGATAATCTCATCCATAAAATATCTTCTATTTCAATAGTTTGAGTTTCTTAGTTTTTCTTATTTTTATTTTTTTTATTAATTATTAAATTTACTGGGGTGACTTTGGTTGGTAAAAACTACATAGGTTCCAGGTATACAATTCTACATTGCATTGTCTGTGTGTTGCATTATGTGTTCACCACCTAGGGTTAGCTTTCTGTACATCACCTTATGTTTGATGCCCCCTCCCCCTCGCCCACCCATCCCCCCTCATCCTCAGGTAGCCACTACACTATTGACTGTGTCCATGGGTTTTTGTGTCTTTGTTACTTTTAGTTTTATGTTCCACATATGAGTGAAGTCATATGGTTCTTGATATTTTCAATCTGATTTAGATCACTTGATACGATGATCTCTAGGTCCATCCATATTGTTGCAAATGGCTGTATCCCTTTTTAAAAGGGATAACTTCAAGATACTCAAAAAACTTTTGAGTGCAGTCATTCATCCAGGATATTTATAATTTCTTACCCAGGCTCTGACAAAGTTGCATATTATGGATAGTGTGTTTTAAGATTTGCCTTTTTCTGTCTTTCCAAATAATTCAACTCATGCGTGTACATGAGCCAAATTTCTTTTCTTTTCTTTTTCTTTTCTTTTTTTACCTTACTTAATATCTGTTTGAATTGCCTAATTAAAAGAAAGTGCAGTGGAACTAAATAGGTTTGGAAACAAATATAAATGGTCTTTGGTAAATATATAATTCAGCAATCACAGTAGAAATATAAGGCATATGATAGGCATCAGTTAGCACAATGCACAGTGGAAATAGAGACCATTTGTTAAAGTAAAAATTTGTTTAGGTGGAGATTCCTTAACAAACTTTTTAATGATATTATAGTAATAGACAACATTAGTGGAGTCAGCTCCTGTTCTAAATGCTGTGCATGTAATAATTCCTTTAAGCTTCACAACAATATTACAAGATAGGTGCCTTTATTGTATCTGTTTTACAGATGGGAAAACTGATGTACAGAGAGGTGAAATGACTTGTACAAGGTCACACTCCTGTGTGGTTTTACTCCAGAGTCTATGCTCCTAAAACGTATATCTCTTGCTTCCTGCAATCTACCAGTTTTCCTTCTCTTTTATAGCATTCTTCATGTCTGCCTTGGTTTCCCTTTTTGTTACTACTAACCTCATAAGCTTCAATCTTTAGTGTAAATAAGGTGAGGTATCAATATATAAATACCAGTCTTATTATAATGGGAAATATTTCTCCTCCTATAGGGAGAAACATAAATTCAGAAAAGGGAGACATATGCACCTCAGCCATATGGATTGTGAAAATTAAATTTCAAGTCAATTTACCTAATAATTCAATTATAAAGTGAAACTATTTCAAAATAACCTAGGTAATAGCAAAAGTTACATCCAGCTAGATACGTAAGTTTTAGGATTTTTCTGAAGTCTGGTTGTCTTATTTTCTATATGTATATAATATATGTATACACACACACATATACATACATACATATATATACATACATACATATATATTCTCATTTTTATTTTTCAATTACATTTGACATACAATATTATACTGGTTTCAGATGTACAGCATAGTCATGGGATAATTATATAACTTACAAAATCCTCTTTTTAATGCATCTGACTCCCCTCTGACACCGTACATAGTTACTACAATGTTATAGACTGTATGCCCTATGGTGCACTTTACATCCCTGTGACTATTTTGTGACTATGGATTTGTACTTGATTTCTTCCTGTTTACACCCACCCCCTTCCACCCTCCTCCCATCAGCCCAATGTTGCAATAACTTATTTTATATTTTTGACAGCAAAAGAATTAATAATTTCCCCTGATTAATTTTTATAAATTGTTCCTTAAGCTCATTTTAATACTTATTTTTAATGTCATAACTCTCTCTGAAATAATTTAATTAGGTAAATGCTTTAATCTTTAACGTCCTTTAGGAATATTTCTGCCAGATCTCATTTGATATTATTTAAAAATTCTACTCCATCTGGACTAAGACAAGACAAGGAGACTTTCACCTTCAGGTGCTAGCCCTGCACTTGCAGGGCCTTGAACGTGAGCACTTCCTTGACACCTGAGCTTCATCTTCCTAATCCCAGCCCTGTATCAGAATATATCATCATATAAATGTCTCAGTATTTTTCCCGTATTAAGTATATAGTTTTAGCCCACTGAACAGAAATAAAATCTACAATTTAGAGAGGTTTGCGAGACATCCTAGGGTAGTTACAGAGGAGTAGCACTGTTAACTCAAGCCTCTTGATTATAATTTATTAAATTAAGTACTGGATAATGGATGTTTTATAAATATATACCATCTGTTAGACTCAGATGGTATCAGCCACACACACACACAAAATGACTGCTGCTTTGTGTTCTCCAGCTTAGCACCTGGGGCTGCAGCATGAGCTTCCGAGGGCAGTGGGTACATGATTTTCAGTGGCTCCCAGAAACCACAACCAAATTGTACAGTGCTTGTCCTTTATGCTTTTCCCACCTACTCTTCCGCACTGCGTTTATCCTCAGACCCAAGACACCAGTGTCCTTATCTCCTTTGGTTGCGTAAAGTATCCCACTCTAGCTATTCTCTAAGATATGCTCTTTGCTAAAACTCTTATGCTCTAAATCACCCCTTTAGGCATGGCCTACATGAAAGATCCCTTAAATTGGGGGTGAAAATAAAGAAATCTGAACAACTTAGTACATATGGTCTTGCTGATAAAATAAACATGTTAAAACCGCAACTAATGGCTAATTGATTGGGCTGTGTGGAAACTATTTTATGAGTTCCTTTAATGGATACTAAAGTAGACACGTGCTCCTTAAAAATAAAACGTCAAGAAAAGGTGAACAACTAACCTATACAATTTCGGAAAGTTTGCTAACCATACTTTAGAAAATTACCCTGGATATATACGCATTTTACATGTAAATATACAGATAAAACCGTAGCTTCCAGCATCTCTCCCACCCCAGAATATGTTATACACTGACAATTATAAACTTTAAGATAACCTGTGAAAGAGATTATACATGTATGTATTCCAGGATGAGATAACACTGGTCAAGTTTCTTGTACAAGGCAGGGACATCTTCCTTTGGATTCACAATCAAGGTGGAGGCTACAGAAATCATTGTAAATCAAGATTGGCTTAAGTGAATGTCGTCTCAGTTAATTATCACTGAAACTCACTTTGAAAACAGTGCAGGCACTCAGACAAAGCTCTGTGATCCCTGAGTATAAAGGGAATGTGACTATTTAGCGTAAAGTTCTTTTTAGCATTGTACACTCCTCAGGAAGTCAATGAAATCGATTTCTTCCAAGTGATTTAATGATTTATGTATTATTAATATGCAACTTTATGTTTATAATGCACATGATTCCCAGAAACTGGAAATGAAGGGGAGAGACTTTTAATGATGATGGCTCCTCTATTCTAAATATATTTTACAGGTGTGTATAGTTTCATCTAGTAGGAAAAAATTCAGATGTACCCTAATTTCCAGATGGCAGAAGAATGAGAATTCTATACATAAATATGATCCCTATCTTTTGGGATTTTAATACTCATGTGATTTACTTATAATTATGAATGTTTACTACTCCACTCCCTTGTTATTCATTTGTGTATATGAGTAATTCCCTTATGTATGAAATTTATATTGAATTATATTCATTATTTTAGTTCCTATGTAGTTACTTTTTAAATTCTATTAAATTCTATTGTTTATAATAGAAAGAAAGTCAAACATGGTACTTATATGAATGGTAGAAATGACCAGAGAGAATTATGGTGGTGACTTATGTGGTGTATCAACTTGGCTACTTTCAATTTTCTAAAACTATACCTGTTTCAGAGCAAGTAACAGCCAATAAGTAGGACATAAATTCCATTGTAACTGTAGAATTGATGTACTTGGAAAACCATGCAATGCTTGCAAAGATTTGCCAGTGAAGTGGTGAAATTTAATGAGAAGTGGTTCCCAGTTGCCGTTACCATCAATGATATGCCTGATCTTTATGTTACTAAGTGGACTTTAGTTTAAAAATTCTACATTATTAAGAGTATAGAATAAATATTATGGGTTGTTTTATTTAGAAAGTAAATGAGATGTCGTAATAGAATAGTGCCTGCTAGACGAAAATTTTCCTTTTGCATCGTGTTCTCTAAAATAGTGTAAGAGACATGAAAAACTAGGAAACTTGGGTTTTGTATTGTTTGACAGTATTCAGTGAGGCCGAAAAAATATGTCTCTTTCTGTCGAAAATAGGATTTCACTTCTTTTCCTAAGAGTAGAGACAAACAACACATTTACTGAATTGTAAAAGGCAGAGCACATTTGGGAACTGCTGGCATTGGTTTCCAGAGAGGTCATAACTGTGCTTTCAGCTTTGTATTGACAACCAATTTGTTCTTTCTAAGGACATTGAAGAATCAAAACTGTGAATCAAATATTTGTAATAACACAACAAAGTGCATGTGGCTTTATTTTCTGAAGAAAAAAAGATAAAAATACACTCTTTTACAGATCAAATTTAATCAGCTCTCCAAGATTACAAGGAACGGATCCAACAGCCACATATATTTGAAATGCAAATTTCGATTAAGCCTTTATTTTCTAATTAATAAACGCAGAAGTACATTGCTAAATCTATCCCTCGTGAGCTTCGCAACCTGCCTCTATCTATCTAATATTTTTAAGTCGAAGAAAAAGGGATCTGTGAGCGCGTGCTGTCTCACGTGCATGCAGTAGAGGCAGGAGCTCTGGCGTGTGGTTGTGATGCTATTAACTCACAGTGGCGCTGCCTTTCTTCTTTACCACCGCTTCCCTCCTTGGATCCCACCGCTCCCCACTGGGCCTCCTCACTAGCCTTCAGGCAATGTTTGGGTGACCCATGAAGAGATGGAAAATCTTGCAGCTCCAGCGAAAACGGTTAGTCTTTACCAGCTCTTTTGAACATGAAGAAACGTTATTTTGCTGCTATTTGGATGGAAAATCTACTTTGTTGATGATAGATGGAAATAATGAGATGTGTTTACTTAGTGATATGCAATGATAACTAATTTTTTTTGTTCTGGTTGTATTTTAGTTTGTTATACTAACACATTTTTAAAGGAAACAGTGCTAGGTTATCATAATGTCATTAGTATCATAAAAGTCTGCAATAGGCAAGTAAGAATAAATTATTTAATAACAACCTTTTATCCATTTTCCAAGCTGGTAACAACTATCACTCGGTATTTGGAACACTCACAGGTAATACATATAACCAGACTCAAACTCAGAAAAGTTTAGATTGAATTCTTATTTTTAGTAAAATTCTTTAGTTTCTTGTACTTTACCATCTCAGATACAGAGCTGGGTTCCTCTTACATACATACTCCTCCCAAAAAAGTTCTGTTTATTTTTGTATTCAAAGCACAGGCTTAAAGAAATTCTTGTAACTCTGATTGTAACTGCCCACTCTTAAATATATATACATGTATAGTCATTTTTTTATTTAAAATAACAATGTTGGCATAGTATTCATTTTACTAACAACTTTTTAAAAATTTAATACCCTTTCAGGTTTTTCCCTATGGAAAAATGGACTAGCTAGTTTATGATGTATTAAAATGCTAATGTCATGTACTGATTACATTTCTGGTTTAGCTTATTTTTTCTGGTTTTTGTTTGTTTCACATTTGCTTGCTGTTGGCTGTTGTTGAAATCTATTTCATTACCACAGAGTTCTATTAGAGGAATGAAATTACTTTTTCTTCTTTATTAATTTACTTTATATAAGATTTCTCCATCACATATGAGTGTATGTATATATGAACCATATATACATGCTATACCATATAACCAAGGTGTGTAGTAGACTTTACATATATAATATATATTTTATAAAATATGTGTCTATTTATACATTTGTGCATTGTATATTTGTGTGTCTATGATCAGAAATTTTTATTATAACTTGTTACTTTTGGAAAATTATAGGTTTGTAATTCCCAGGTCAAGTGTGCCATGAAAATTCCATATGTTATATGTGTGTATTTAGTTAGAATCAATGAAAAACTATGTAGTCGCCCTTGAACTGCCAATTTGATTACTATGGATCTGAATAAGAATCTGTATTTAGCTGCCTGTGATGTAACTAACATTTTCAGTAACAATTTTGCTTCTGCTATAAAAATTTTATTGTATTCATTTAAGATTAATTTATACTTATCTGCTTTATTAATCATTCCCTGATGCTAACACAGAAAGAATCTGAGGAAGGAAGCTGGGCCCAGGTAGGAAATTCATATGCTTTAAAACAATGTCGTTAGTATGCTCTGAGGATATAAATAAGAAACTGTTGTATGCCATAATATCATAAATCTTTACTTAGCTGAAGATCAGGATAACATGCATATTTAAACATGTTTAATTATATATGCCTTTTTAAATCACCGTATTTTGCAAAAGAGGTAATTATCATTCATTATCTAGCCTTCCTTAAAGGAAAATGCTTTTTCTTCAAAAGAATGAATTGTAATTTAAATTTCTCTGAAATCACCCCTGAGTGTATTTAATCAGGAATCACACAAGTTAGATATAAGGTGGGGAGAATTTTAAAAAACGTTATTTAGAATCACATATGCTTTAAAGAGTAAAGGAAAGTGTGTCAGCATTATGACTGCAAGTCAGAAGCTACTTTCATTTAATGGGATGGCAATGTGAGACAAGCACCTGTACTTTGATCAAACATCTATGTTTGCAAGGAAGTTGTGCATTTTCAGCATTTCTACATCTATAACTGAAAGAATTAGAATCATGCACCACATAATGATGGTTTGGTCAATAACAAACCACATATACAACATGGTATTCCACACAGCCTATGTGGGCTATACCATCTAAGTTTGTATAAATGTACTCTATGATGTTCTCACAACAATGAAATTACTTAATGATGCCTGTCTCAGAACATACCTTGTTGTCAGCTGGTGCATGACTATAATGTGTGTTATAGATAATGTGATTCAAACCTTTGACTATAAGGAAAATTTAAGTAGTTATTACTAGAACCTATATTTAAACATTCAGTCAATTAGGATTGCATTAGGTTTTCGTTTTGGAAAGAATTTTATTATTTTTAAGGATACAAAAAAGAAGGAAAGCACCTAAATTTTTATTAGAAATGTATGTTGTAATTCTAATGTGGATTTGTCATTTGATATGGATAATAATGTAATATTAATAGAGAGTAATAATCCTTTTTAAAAATTGATTTAGAGGTGATGGTTGGTCCTGGTTTTTATTTTGGCTGTTATGAACAGTTTGGTCAGAACAGATAATGTTGTTATATTAAAGAATTTGATACTCTTCTTAGTATTTAATCATGCCCTGCTTCTTTAAGTACAGAGTCTGAGTCTATATTTGGTTCTAAAATAATAAAATGAATCTTTCCATTGGTCTTTACGGAATATGACTGCATGCTTCACATGGTAACAACAATGTCCACATAAAGCTTTAGTGTTCTGTGAAGTTTTTACTTTCATATCAAAATTTGCCATTACACTGTAGCAATGGTGATGGCATTGAAGAGAAAGAAATAATGGTGTATTGGCTGCCAGATTAAAATGAAATAAAATAAATTAAATAAGCCTATTAAGAATCTTTAAGCTCAGCATTTATATATACCATTAATTCTAATTTATTATTAAAATGCATATTTATGTATAGTGTAATTTCTTTTGTGAATATAAATTTAATACAGTCATTTTCTAAAGGCAAATACCTTGCTACATATAGACAGAGTTCCATTTTATACCAAAGAAAATCAAATCTTAAGAGGCTAAATATTATTTATGCTTTGGTACCATATATCGTAGTAATTAAATGTTAGGTATAATAATAGGCAGTATCCTCTAATTACCATCTCATTTTATTGGCTAAGAGACTTGACTGCTATAAAACAATTTTAGTGTCCGGTTTTTCTACAGACCCTGGCATATGGAGATATGAACCATGAGTGGATTGGAAATGAATGGCTTCCCAGCCTGGGGTTACCTCAATACAGAAGTTATTTCATGGAATGCTTGGTAGATGCAAGAATGTTAGATCACCTAACAAAAAAGGATCTTCGTGTCCACTTAAAAATGGTGGATAGTTTCCATCGGTAGGTTTTCTCCAAAGGGTAATTAAAGTAAATCAATAAATAATGTTTATTACTAGAAGAACAAGAGATGTTTAAGGAATAGAGAATATGTGCTATTTGAAACATCTGTGTACATCTATTTAGAAAATATTTTCTTGAAGCAAACTGTAGATACTCTCTACTATAGAGCTGTGTGCATATTGTGTGCCCAAAGCTTATAAAGCTAAACATTCAAAAAATTAGCATGTACCATAAATGTTTGTTTTCTTATATTTCAAAAACTCCATGTTTGTAATTTGTATCTATGCATGTTTTTATATTAGAAAATTATTTATTAAGAATAAAATTAAGTCAGTTTCTACTCTATAAATATATGGGGTGTATAAATTATATAATTTAGGGATATAGCAGGAAAGATTTGAGAAGGAATTCTCTGAAGAACAGTTCGTGTTTCCGTTTTCTGTATAAAGCTTTTAATACTTTTGCTTATTTGTATATTAATTTTCAGAATAAATATACCAAATGGGTTGTGAGATAGCCGTAAGAACACAGATGAATGAACTGCAATTTTTTTTCCAACAGCTTACCATTTAGGGAGTAAAAAGCCTTGTTTTAGTATTATATCATAAATGTTATATTATAGTGTGATATCTCTGTAGGCTATGTGAAAAATTGTTAGTTGGATTATAATTAATTCACATATAGTTAATTATAATGATAAAGCAATAAATATAAACCTAGATATTCTTGGCTTAGGGAACTATTAGGTCATAGCCTGCCCAATATTTAATTAGGGACTAAAATAAAAATCACCTTTGATGATGATATAAAGTTGGGATAAAAAGATAATAATTGGGACTTTTTGATCAAATTTACGAAGTTATTTTTAATCTTAATACAGTTATTGACACTGTTGGATTTAAATTTATAGTAGATTATAAATGTAACATAGTTTCCTTAAACCATTAAAACGCTCAATGGAGAAATTCATGGTTTAAAAACAGTTCAAATGAAAAATATATGTGATTTATAATGGACACAACTCAGTTTTGGTTAATGGGTTGACAGGGCATATTTAGATTGTGTTTCTTGGTAGGCATAATAATAGGCCCACCATATAGTGAGATGATAATAAATTGTATTGATTCATGAATATTAAATTGTTGATAATGTGGTAAAAGTCTGGTGGAAAGGCTGAAGGAATTAAAGTTACTTAGCTCGGATATGGGAAGATTGCAGATAAGGTTTTGCTAGGTTTTAATATAATTACGTGATGGAAGAGTAATATTTGTTCTGTTAGATATGTACTTTTCTGATTCAAACAGGTATATATACTAAGGTGAGTGACTTGTATTCAATAGAAAAACAACTTTGCGTCACTCTCAATTACTCTATACTCATATACATATTGTTAGGTATTGAGTTCCCTGTCACTAAACATTTAGGCCCTCAAATTTTGTGTGGTTGAATTCGAGTTTTGAATACTAGAATGTTTGACGACACACTTATGCTTCTGCCCATTCTTCACTAGATATAATTTTAATTATAGTAGAAATGATTATTACAGTGATCAAGTTCTGTTTTTTAAAAAATGAAATTTATGCAAAAGACAAGGTTCGTGTTTGTTCTAGGAAATACACAAGCTTCATCTTCAGACTGTGCTTGGCTCTGACTGAAGGCAGGTAGTACCTGAACACTTATTGCATCTCATTGTCTTTGCACCTCATTTTCCATGTGACAAACATTATTGTAAGGATATACATATGTATCCTCTGTATAGCACAATTTTATATTGCACATAAAAACTTGGCAGAAATTTGCCATTGATTTAACCTCAAGCTGCCTAGTGTCTATGGTGTTTATGACATTCGCATAAACTGGTATTCCACTGAATGAGTTTGCTGGGCCTGCCAGGACAAAACACCAGAGACTGCGTGGCTTATACAACACATATTTGTTTTCTCACGGTTCTGGAATCATGAAATCCAAGATCAAGGTGCCAGCAGGATTGGTTTCTTCTTGGCTTGCAGATGGCCACCTTCCTGTGCTGTCCCCACAGGGTCTTTCTTCTGTAGGTGCACTTGCCAAGTTTTGGTTTGTATATCCAGATTGTCTCTTTATGACACCAGTCAGGCCAGATGAAGGTCTATCCTAATGGTCTTATTTTAACTTAGCTACCTCTTTTAAGACTTATCTCAAAATACAGTCACACTCCCAAGTACTTGATGTTAGCATTTAAACATGAAGTTTGGGGAATATATTATAATTCAGCCCATGACACCTACTTCATGCAGACTTCTTTTTCTGTTCCTCTAATTCTGAAATATTTGCACTCAACACCATCTTTGTTAAAGTGTAGGTCTCAGAACTGCATCCAGCTCTCAGGAGTTATTGGGCCAGTGTGTATGTCAAAATTTGTGTATATTTCCAAACACTTAAGAAATCACCAATAATCAACACTCTCCTCTTGAAGCCTAGAGATTCTTTCCTCCTATTACACTCTTCCACATTCTTTATTTCTAATCTCACCAAGACTTCTCCTTTCTTTGCTTTGAATAACACTAGTTTCCACATTTCCTTTACATGCTTAAAGACATTGTCCTTATTGTGACCATTATTTTGGCAGCACTGACACTTTCATTTCCTTGTCCCCTAGGATTACCTATTCTCCCCATCTCTTATTTTGCTACCAGGTTATTTTTTCTTAACCCAACTATTTTAATTGTCTTTCATTCTCCTGTAAAAACTGCACGATAATTCTCTAGCACCTGGATATATTCCACACTTACACGGAGGGTAAGCCTTCCTTAGTGTAACTCCACTCTGTGTATATAGTTGTATTCTACTTCCCAATATGGATTTCAACTCTGGACAGCATGTCTCTCCATTGCCACACATTTAAACTGTCATCTGCAATCCTCCATTCATGATGTTCCATTGTCTTTAAAAACCCTTTCTTTGCCCCTGATCCTTTAAGAGTCAGTCCGTTTTCTGCTCTTCTACAATATCCTTTGCAGGATTTCAATGTCTGCTGCTGATGCCTTCCTTTCACATACTTCCATATCACTTAGAGTTGGTGGCTATCCATTTTGGTATTTGTTTCTCTCTGTTATTACTTAATTCACACATTTTTTATATTGTTGTTTTCATCAACTTTAAAATAGAGTATCCATTTCTTATACATTTTTTTCCTGTCTCCATAACAATGACTCTTTGAAATCTTTTTAAATGAATAAAATGTTAATTTGCCTGCAAATAGTGTCAAAAAAGCTTAATGGAAGACAAAGGAAAATGGATAAACAACACAATCCATGATTATTTTCAAGGATATGGTTTTCTCATTTTTTCAATAATTTTTTTACTCTTTGGAAACACTGTATGCTTAATTAGAAATTAATATTATTTTATTTTCTTCCAATCCTAAAGAATTTAATTACAAATGTAATTTACTAAGTTATTGCCCTAAGAAGTAGTGTATAATGTTGACTATGCTTAATCAAAGAACGTTCTTTGTCTGCTGAATAAATTCAATGTACTTTTCTCTTTAAAAAAAAAAATAACAGAACAAGTTTACAGTATGGAATTATGTGCTTAAAAAGGCTGAATTATGACAGAAAAGAACTAGAAAGAAGGCGAGAAGTGAGCCAACATGAAATAAAAGGTAATATGTCTTTCTTTCAAATCAAATGCCTTTTTTCTCAGGTATTTAGCCTTCACTTTTATGAACCTAAAGTGCTGAGTGTGTTACAATGATCATTCAGTAATATAAGTACTTGGCTAGAATGGTGCCATCCTTATGTCTTTTTCATTACTTTTCTGATTAAAATATAGGATAGAATATTATCACTTTACAGGGTAAATATCTCATTTGGGCATGTTCTTGTATTTTAAATTGAGATTTATTCCTCTGAGCCTATTAATTATACATTCTGTTCGTTCCAAAGTTGCCTCCATATAGATACTTTTGTCAAACTTTTAATAGAACATTCCCATGATTCACAGAAATCTGGTATATAATTTATTTCTGGTTCATCTTTGGCTTATATCATTTGAATTTTATTTCAGAGCCCAGCAATTTTATTTTTGTAATATAGTTATAGAAATTACACAGGGATTTTATTTAGAAGTTATGATACAGCCCCATTAATAATTTTAGTTAGGAATGAATTTAGAAGCTTGCTAAGTGCTGAAACTATTGTGTGTACAAAAGTGTTTGATTTGAATAAGAAAAGATACTCCCTATTACACGTTTCTTATAAAAGGACTGTATTTAATAATTAACCCCATAAATGTTGAGAAGTACATTAATATACAGGGGAAAGAATTGTTTAAGAAAAATAACATGTTAGAGTCTATTCTTATTAGAGACCATTTTACTTTTCTTATTGTTGTTGTTGAAGGAAAATTGAATTGTTGAGTATAAGATGTAAGTGTATACTGGCCTTTTGTAGTAAAAATCATCAGTTTATTTATAAATGTCCGTTTATATTTTTAAAAACACAAATTGGCTCATTAAGGAAAATATAATTAAATAATTGTGAGGAAATTTTGGATACATGTAAGAAAAACTACCTAATTGCATTTCTGTTTGCTATTTCCCAGGAATTGATATGTGGAAAGCGTTTTATCAAATTCAATAGGTGTTTGAACATTCATTGTTCAAAGTTAGGTATAAGTCTCTTTGTTTTCAGTTTTACTTTCTTTGGGTTTTACTCTGGCTATGAAAATAGTATATATTACATATTATCCTTCCCATCATATTTAAGCTTAGCACTGTTTTATTCTTTATTTAAGATCATCTATCTTAGACTTCTATCATTTTCATTTGTGGTGAACAATGTCAGAAAATACTCTTCTCTTTGGCAGTGTTTGGACAGTACATTAGTTCTAGCAGAGTGGGCTTGAATGCATAAAAAGATGATTGGTTAATCTTTTTTTATATGGTTAATTGGAGAGTAGATAGACAATGGATTTCTTGTAACACTTCATTTGACTCATTACTTAAGAGCAAGAAAGTGTTTTTAGGGGAAGCCGGGATGGCTCAGTGGGTTAGGCACTCACTTTGCAATGCCGGGGACCGAGGATCGAATCCCAGCCCCGGCCCGTGCGGAACCACATGCTGAACTGGGAGCTCCCCCAGTTCAGTTCTCTCTCTGTCTCTGTATCTCTCTCTCTCTCTCTCTCTCCTCTGTCAAAATAAATAAATAAATAAGAATCTATAAAAAAAAAGAAAGAAAGTGTTTTTCCATTATCAAAATAGAATTGTTTGATTTTACTTTGTTTTGGTGCCCCAGGAAATTACAAGTTGTCTTCAGTGCATTGTTGTTCAGTTGAATTGAAATGTGGGAGCTAATTGGCCAAGGACAGAAGTGTGTGCTTGACCTGACAAAAGATATTTTAGCATACAAATTGATTTTACCAGTGGGATACCACTTCCTAGTGTTGCCTCTGAAGTATTTTTTCCAATTACATTGCATTATGCTTCATCTTACCACACTCAATATGTCTTGTATAGGTATCAAAGAGAGGAATTACCTATTTGGCCCTACATTAAATATTATATTTAGTATTTGCCAGTTGCTGGTTAGAGTGTAGCCCTGAGAATAGATTACCATTATTCACTATGATTAAACACAGACAATGTCATATGATAAGTAGCTGTGAGTGAGATCATAAATAACCCCTATTTCCTATAATTTGATGACATTTATAGGAATAGCGCTTGACTGTGACTAAGGGTCTTTGTTATTATCTGAGGTGTTAATTAACCTTCACCTTAATAAACAGCTTTCTGAAGTGAACAAACCATGTAAATACCAAGAATGTAGTAATGTTTAATTTGTTGCTAGGAAACCGTCAACACTGATCTCTAGCAGTTTATTGTTTAGATCAAGGGGATCACTAGAAAGCTTTAAAGTCAGGACATAAATTTTGCTTATAAACATAGTTATAGTGAGGAATCTGATTTTTATTTTATTGTTAAATTTATTGGGGTGACATTTGTTGGTAACAATTAGGTAGTTTCCAGATGTACAAGTTCACATCACATCACCCATGCATCGCATTATGTGCCCACCTCCCAGAATCGGCTCCCCCTTCCATCACCATATATCTGGTGTCCACTCCC
>PVKE010028693.1:0-20738 GCA_004027555.1 Craseonycteris thonglongyai
TAAGTCAGACTGAAAGAATCAGGAAACATATGACCTCACTTATAAGTGAAATATAAAACTGAAAGTAACAAAGAAAAAAAAAAACCTCATGGACACAGTCAATAGATTAGTGGTTATCTGAGGGTAAGGGGGTAGGTGGGTGGGAGAGCAGGGGGAGGGGAGAAGGGAGGGGGAATCAAATATATGGTGATGAAAAGAGCTGATTCTGGGTGATGAACACATAATACGATGCATAGATGATGTAATGTAGAATTGTACACCTGGAAACAATGAAATTGTTACCAGCCAATGTCACCCCAATAAATTTAACAATTGGTTTTTTTTTTGGTTTTTTTGGGTTTTTTTGCAAGACAGGAAATACCAAGCCTTACCTGCTGTGTGTGTTTCCCAAGTCAGCAGTAACAGTTTGCATGAGGATAAACTTCTGAGTTTAAAAACCACTTTCTCTTCATGGTCTCATTTGATCCTCACAACAACCCTAGAGGGCAGGTAGCACTATGCCCCTTTTAAAGATGAGAAAACCAAGGGAGGGCAAGTGATTTATGAAGGTCTCAGCTAGAAAATGACTGCCCACCTTTTACTAGCAGATCTGTAGTAAGACAGTCAGTCCCTTCAGCTCTTTCCTTGTCTCTCCGTTCCTCCTTCAGGCCTTCCTGTCCAGCCTCTGAAAGCAGTGACTTTAGCAAATGATACTTGTCTTCTCCCCTTTCTATCCTTTGAGTATTGAGTGTATCATGTGAGTGAGTGTTCAGCCCCACAGTCTTGTGTCTGCCCTACTGTGGCATTTTTCAAACTGCTCTCTTACCCTATGCCCTCTCCAACTAACTTCCGTATGCTACTGGAATAACTGACTTAATATACAGTTCTGAGCATGGTAATCCTGTGCTCCAATAGTATACAGTGTCAGAACACTGTCCATGGGATAAAATCCAAATGTGGTAACTTCATAGGCTGGTCCCATCCTACCATTTGAGCTTACTTTTTGCATTTTTCTATACAAGACCATAGCTCCAGGCAGAATAGCAAGCAGAGTCATTGTCCCAAGGAGAGCACATCAGGCTTGCCTCTGTGTTTTTTCTTAAGGGGCTCATACCACCAATCTGGAAATTCAGCTCTTTTCTGCACATAACCAACTGCCTCCCACAGAGCAGGCCAACTGTCCTCCCCTTTCTTTCCAACCGGAAAACAAAACAAAACAAAACAAAAACAAATCACTTCTGGGTACATAGAATTTTTTTAATTCCAAAGGAATTTCAGAATTCATTCGCTTATCTAAAACGAAACTGAAGGTCTTTGCCTGCCTCTGTGTTCACTCTCTACTAGTTGGCGGCTCACTACCACGGGAGGCAGTGCATTCCATCCTTCCTGACCATACACGTTGAGCTGGAATCAGCCTCCCTGTACTTACCCTCTTTCGTGGTAATTGTGCCCTCTGGGGCCCTCCAACCAAGACTAGAATGTGATTAGTTTCAAGGGAGTTATAGAGGAAGACTCTGCACAACTACTTAACAATGTCACCACTTCATAGTATGGGTCCTAGTTTTGGGGGATTAAGGCTATAATAAGTAAACAACCCCTCTCTTCTAGAGTACATTAATTTATCTCAAAATTGTGCCTCTTAAAACATTGTTTTAAGGTACATCAGAAGTAATATTGCAATGTGCCTGGGTATAATTCAAAGTCACAAGATAAATATTCATCTTCCTGGAACTTCAATTTTAAAGACTTTTTAAAAAAATAATAAAATGTAAAACTGAGATAAATGTTACAGAAAAGAAAACCAGCAATTATATGTCTTCTATTGAACAATACAGATTTATACCCTCTGGATGTCCAAGGTAGACATTCATTTCCCTCTGCTCCTAACTGGGAAAAAGCTTTAAAGTACTGTTCATTTGTATCACCCCTTCTACCACAGAGGGAAAAGCTAGGCACCAGAAGCTAGTTATCCCACAATGAGGATACCCTATTATGGTTCCCGATAAATCTGTGAGTGGGGGCAGGTTGAGTCTAAATTCTAATTCTTAAATTATGATCCTCCTAATGAAAATCACCATATACCACAAATGGTATGAGACACTTTAGATTCATTATATCCAGTCCTACCAATAACACTACTACCTGAGATATATTATCTCATGTAGAAGTAGCTCCAGAGACTGAGTATCACCCAAGGCCACATAGATAGGGAGAGATGGAACTTAAAACCAGGTCTATCTGACCACAAAGCTTGAATTCTTTCCACTCACCACCCTGCCCCTTAGGCACTTTTGTTTGTCCTTTAGTAAAAGAGCCAAAGTCCCTGCTTTCAGGAAAAGACAAGGATATGAGACCTAAGCACTGTGATAGTTGTAATGTTTGTAACTTCAGTCCTGCAAGAAAACTAAAAAAAGATATACTGCTAGTATTGCTCATATTTTACAGGATTATACACTTTATAACACATCTCATTATAATTTAGTAGTTGAAAGAACATTTTCATTTTTAATCAGAAATTTATAAGAAAAAAGATTATACCCTATTCTGTTTAAATGTTTCAAAGTATTAAATTGTCTATATCTGAACTCTAAATGTCTATGTCAAACAATTTAAGAAAGCAATACACTAGCAGCTAATCTATGCCCCACAACCATACGCCCAAGTGACAACTCCAAAACAAATTTCAAACCATTTGAAAAAAGAAAAATCTGTTAGCTTGGAAATGCTTATAAGCAAGTCTTAGAAGAAATGTAACCTTTCTCACAGTTCATATCAGTATGAGTAGAACCCAGGCAAAATATATCCATTTTAATTTCTCCCCTTCTAACTTTGTTCTGAAGTATTTGTTCTCTATGTAGTGAGCATGGTTGACCCTCTACTGAGTACAGTGACAAGAGATATCCAAGTAGCTCTTGTCTTTTTTTTTTTTTTTAATATATGTGGATACTCACTGTACAAAGGCAAACAACATCAGAATGAAACCTAAGCTCTAGGAGTTAGGGGGTGTTCTGAATTAGTGGGAAGGAGAGCTTAGGTTCAAAGTAATTACAATAAAAAAATACTTCTAATAGGTAGGAAGAACATTTAAAATTAAAAATAATTGCTTTTACATAAAAATATTGCTTCAATTATATTATGGCACCAACTAAAATTTAAACTCCACACCTATCAAAATTATTATCACCACACATGGAAAAGGGTCCTTCAATTTTTATTGTTTATGTTTATCTCACTAAAATACTGCCAGGTAATTATGGAGACCTACTTTCTTAGAAATTTTGAAGCATTTTAAGAAAGTATATAGAATGACACATTTATCATATTCATTGTCTAAGACCATTTAGTATTAGATATATTTTTGGAAAAAAAAATAGAACAGTTCTTAAAAAGAAACAAGACTTTCTAGGCAAAGGAAAGTAAGAAGTCCCTCTTCCTCTCCTTTCCTGAGTTAGCTCAGTCAATTCTCCTAAGAAGACAACTGAAGTAAATAGATGTTCTTATACTTTGAAGCAAAAAACATTCATTAGACTATCGAATGAAGTAATCAAGAAGGCGAAGATTCTAAATTGAACTTAAATACTGTTTAAATTGGTTTAGCACTTTCATATCATAAAAATATACCGTGCCGGAGCTACTAAAGTATCTTAGAAAAAAATCCAACTAACACATTCAAACTGTGTGTGTTACATGTTTATAGAAAGATCCATTCACTATTTTCTAATAAACCATTTTATTTCCCCCTTCTCTGTTCTGTAATGACTCCCTCCCATTCTCATTCCTAAACCCCAAATCCCTATGATGATAAGATGATAATTACACTTGCATGAGGGCTGAGAGATTCTAAAAAAAAAAAAAAAAAAAAGCTCCCATTTCTCGTACCTTTTATTACTACTTCTACAATGTTTGTTCCACGAAGGGCATTATGGGAAAACCATGCAGCGCTAGGCAAGAAATCAATTCTGAAATATGACTACATTACGGGAACGTATACAAATAGCTATGTATTTAATTACTTATTAAGTAGGAGACTAGACTAGAAGTTTATATTTCCTTCTGGTTCTACTGATGATTAAAACTTTCTTGGGGAAGCCGCAATGGCTCAGTGGGTTAAGTGCTCACTTTGCAGCCCCGGGGACCGAGGATCGAATCCCAGCCCTGGCCTGTGCGGACCCATATGCTGAACTGGGGAGTGCCCCCAGTTCAGTTCTCACTGGGGTGAGACCCCGGCCCAGTTCCTGCCCTGTGCAGCCCCAAGCCCACCTGTGGAATGAAACTGTGGAAAAACCAATGCTGTGCAACTATGGAGACTGTTCTGGCCCCTCCCCCTTCTCTCTGTCTCTGTATCTCTCTCTCTCTCTCTCTCTCTGTCAAAAACAACAAAAATACATCTTTAAACAAACAAAAAAAACAAACAAAAAAACCTTTCTTTTCTCTAGACCTCAAGTTCCCCATCACCCAGCACTTTAGCTCTAATACCTTAAAAGTACACAGATGAGTTAATGTTTGTTAAATGATATGACAATTCTCAGACATAAAATATAAATATCTGCAAAATCTACATCTACATGCAAAAGTGAAAACTATTGTCTTTGAAGATAGATAAATGTAAAATATATTTCATTACCATTGAATATTATGAAAGAACAACATAAGCTTATTAAGGTTATCCATGCTAACTCTTACAGTTTGATAATTTTATTTTTAAAAGAGTGATTAAAATAATTACTTTCCAAGTATCTTCCTAACTCAAAGGGAATAAAGTTAGGCTGAAAAATCTTAAAACAATGCATGTAGTAACTTTAACATACTCTAGGCATGAGAATAAGCAAAGGAGAAAGCTGTTACTTATCTATGTGGGTTAGTTCAAAAAGAGATTAGTAATTATCACAACAGGATTATTTTCTAAGCATCTATTCTCACTGTAAAGTATAAAAACAGTTATTCCAAAATGTTATTATAAAAATACCTTCCATTTTCCTGTTGGTCAAACTGTTTTATCTAATTATCAACTAAACACCATTTCTTAAAGCCTTGCTCATTGATTCTATGGTTTTGTACAGAAAAGTTAGAAGAGAGAGTGCAGGTGATAAATATGAATAAATAGTATTTAAAGGCAAGTACCAACCCTGCCTCTAATACAAAACTTGTGTCATTAAATACCCCACTATCACCAAGGCCAAGAAACAGAACTCTCTCCATTAGCACTCCCAGCCTTTCCTTAACCAGCTCTGTTTGGTGGACATTTTATCCTCTTAAGACACCTATTTTGGAAAGTGCAGTGACAGGCACACCCAAAGCTTATTTTCTGATTTAATATAATCTAATTATTTTTTTAATAAGTAAATTTTCTAGTGATCATCAAAAATTGACTCAGTCTCTTCAAGAATGGTCTGTAGATTTTTTTTTTCCCCAGTATCATTCTCAGCAATAAGAATATATTGGATAGGCATTCATTCTTATGTCCCTAAAGAAAATTTTGAGAAACATAAAATCATTAAACATTAAATACATCAAAATTTTGACATGTCAAAATCTTAATTAAAATGTTAATTATAATAGCATGCCAACTTTTCATGAGTTTATAAAAACAACTGTTAAAATGTTATATGTAAGTAAACTTAATACACATATGTAAAAACACAAGATATTTAAACAAATTTTATAAAACTTTGAGAATAATTTTGCCACTTTAAATGATTACAGGGACTTACAGTAGGCAGTGTTGCTTTTATGACATAGAGTTAACCATACTCATGACTTAACTTGATGCCAATCCCTTGCTCCAAAATGCAATTCATAATTATAATGTTCTTACAGTAAAATAAAATTTGCTTTTCCAAGAATACAAAGTAGTAAAAAAAGTAAAGGCAACTTATATTGTTTACCATTAGGGCTCTATATTCATAAATATGAAAATCTCAACACACAGGATAAAAGGAAAAAATAAGCAAAGGGGGAGAGAGCAGAAATATCTTTCTAGCCCAAATTATAATTATTATAAACTAACTCCTTTGTTACTCAACTAGAGTAACATATCTGTATTATATACATATGCATATTTATTTTTGCTTTTTTAAAAGAGTAAATTTTCTTCTAAAATCCAATCAAAATGACCACAATTTCAAATTTGTTGTTGGCTTGTTTAAATGTTATCAGTAAAACATCGAGTTTCTAAGAAAAAAAAAAGAACTTATTAACAGTTCCAGGACCCAATTAAATATGTTTTCACACACAAAAAAAACTTTACACTAAAAAATACATACATACACACAAATATAATACTATGTGAAGGCTTTCTGGAAAATATAACTGTTTTTCATTTTATTGACAAAAGCTAGATTTCTTTTTTTTTCTGGACAGCCCTCATATTTTCATCTCATATTTATTCTTCAGGATTAAATATCAATATTGTTTCACTTAGGGTCTGCTTATAAATGGAAAAGCTTGGAAAACAGCTTAAATTGTAAGCATGGACATGATGCAGCATTCATGTACTTAGGCAGGTAAATCTAAAAATAAAAATCCAGGATAATTTATTAACATATTATGTTTTTAAAGCTTCAACTCTCAGGCTCCTAAAGTACTTCATAAACTTTAGGGCTCACAGCAATCTTGCTATATAAATACAGTAAGTCCTCCTTTATCATCGTCCATAGCTTCTTGGAACTGCGGTGAAATGCTGTATAACAAAACCAGTTTTACCATAGGCTAATTGATATATACAGGAGTTACGTTCCTATGGCATCTCATCAATGTTATAATGAAACAACTTCAAAAGAAATGACATCACCCGAGGACCTGCTATATTACAATATCCATGTTGTAGGTAGGCAGAGACCAAGATGGCATGGCTTTGTTAGTACTCAAAAGCTTTTCTTCTGAGTCCTATGTTCTACTTCATGGGCCACAATCTTCCCAAACCTGTCAGAGGACTTATCAGATCCAGATAAGGATTCTTCAGTCATCATCAGTCTTCCTATTTGATACAACTTGAAAATCACTCAAAGAAAAAGTCCTTTGAAATGGTGTCCTCATCTTGTCATATTTTTTTCACAAGATTTACTGTAGATACCCATTAAATAGCATAGAAAGTAAAACAATAATAAGCAGTTAATAAACACTTGGCTGATGACCTTGAAAATTTAGTATTAACTATGAGAAAACAATTAGAAAAGCTAATCTTAGACCTTTCTAATGTAATAATAAGGTGGCAAATTATACCTTTTCTTTCTTTTACTAAAAAGTCATGATTTTTCATTATTAGTGTAAAACTAAAACGAGAAGTCTCCTTCTATTTGTAAAGTGAGAATCCCTTCATAATTTAGCTCACAACACATTAGATCTAAGTTCTCTGGATACTAACAACTTTCTTTGAAGTTTGAGCTCAGGGTATTATGAAGAACCATGGGAGAGATTGATGCTAAGATCATTCTCTTTAGGCTCCTATGTGCCTAATTACAGGACCCCTCATTCTAAAAACCATTCCACAGGGCTTCAAAAAGTCTAAGATTTTCCTTTCTATTTTCTATTTTAATCTCAAAGAATTGGAAGTTATTGGGCAGAAAGTTCGGTTATTTCAAATCTCCTTCTGGTCCTAGTGACTTGAACAGAAATACTAGTTGCTGCTGATAGAAAACTAGAAGTATCTATTTTATATGCAGTTGCTTTTGCTCATGACATGACAGCTGTTTTTACTACCTTCCATGAGAAAAATGCATCTGCCCTTCTCTACCAGAGGGGTTGGGAACGACTGCAAGACTTGGTCACACTATGAAAATGGCTAATACTGGGGGGAGCAAACAGAAGAATGTGTACAACACATATATGGGAATGCACCAAAAGCAACAATCCCACAGCAACAGGCCAAAACTGTTCAGGGCTGATTTTAAGGGATCCCTTGTTGAGCTTAATGATATACTGTGTTTTTCTTGAGTCATTAAAAAATTCTTAGGACATTATTCTCTGTTTATACCTCAATTTTCAGGTGGTTTTTGTTCCTCCACACTCTCTATGTGCCAATTAAAAATAAATCATCAGTTAGTGGGCTGAGAAAATTGATGGGAAGCCCTTTACATCTCACTGCCCTTTTCAGATTACAGCTTTGGCTAACTTTAGAGTTAAGTTACAGAGGCCCATAAAACCTCTGATAATAAAAATAAAAACAAACAAATAAGATCCTTTATGCAAAAGATCCAATACTGCCTACCATCATTTTTTAAATTTTATAAAATAAAATTTATAACAATGAGAAAGTAGGAAGGTCATTTGCTACAAGAAAACAAATTGAGAAAAATCTAGTTTGACAATTAGTTGCTTACTTTTTTACAGGTAGGAATTAGTTTATAAAATGTTTGAGGGGAAGCTGGGATGGCTCAGTGGGTTAAGCGCTCACTTTGCAGTGCCAGGGACCGAGGATCAAATCCCAGCCCCGGCCCGTGCGGAACCATATGCTGAACTAGGAGCTCCCTCAGTTCAGTTCTCTCTCTGTATCTCTCTCTGTATCTCTCTCTCACTCTCTCTCTCTCTCTCTCTCCCTCTCTCTCTCTCTCTTTCTCTCTCTCTGTCAAAAATAAAATTATATTAAAAAAAAAATGTTTGAAAAGAATAGAGAATTATCATCTCTAAATAGAGTATATTTACTAGTAACCTTCCTCTTATGCTTGCTTTAATTTCCAGCTATTTTATTTAAATTTTAAGTAAACATCCCTTGTCACTGTTAATATATTCCAAGGATGGCATTCAGCCTGCCTATTGTTTTATTTGATCTGTAGTGTTTAACACCACACACACACACACACACACACATACACACACACACACACACCAATATATATATATATATATATATATATATACATATATATATATATATATATATATATATATTAAAGGTATGAAGATAATATGTGCAAAT
This sequence comes from Craseonycteris thonglongyai, assembly GCA_004027555.1. Taxonomy (NCBI): domain Eukaryota; kingdom Metazoa; phylum Chordata; class Mammalia; order Chiroptera; family Craseonycteridae; genus Craseonycteris; species Craseonycteris thonglongyai. Next base: position 8,894 of record PVKE010028693.1, read on the forward strand.
CCAGGTTAAAAGGTTAGTAGCTGTTCTTGAAAAATTAATCTTTGAAAACCAGGCCCAGTTTGCCATACAGCAGAGTGGGGATGTGAAGCTGATACCCCTATAGACAGGATATATAAGCTCATTTTTGCCACCATTTCTGTTTTCATCATTTGACTCATTTATGCTACCTCTCTACTCCTTGTGGATATTTGGGTTTGCCACTGGCATTACTCATCAAAGAGATTTATGAAACAAAAAGTGTCTGATGATCAGATTCCTGTTCTTGAGAGGCATTTTCATGGCAATTGATTATATCAGGCTCTTCCCCATATTAATTCATCATTCTGGAAAAGTGCAGCTACAGTGATACAAGATATTGAGTGGCTGGTTAAGACTCACAAAACCAAATTGACAAGTACTAATGATAACATAGTGAAGAAGGAGGAGGAAGAGCAGAAAGATGAGGAGGAGGATGAGGAGGATGAGGAGGAGGAGGAGGAGAAGATGGGGGGCAGGAGAGGAGGAGCAGAAGAAAAACAAGAGGAAAAAAGAAAAAAGGTGTTTTTTCCTATCATTTTTTATAATAGAAAAAGAAAAGCCACATTCATTTAAATTTGCTATTTAATTCTCTTTAGTCAGTAGCTACTTCTTATAATATTAGATTCAGTAAGTCTATATCATTTTTTCTTTTAAATGGAAACTCTATAGTACAGTCAACAAATCCTTGGTATCGAGTGGGAGGACCATAAACATTAGATTAGATAGAACTGGCTTATTAGAAATACATTAATCTGGGGAAGCCGGGATGGCTCAGTGGGTAAAGCGCTCACTTTGCAGCCCCTGGGACCGAGGATTGAATCCCGGCCCCGGCCCGTGCGGACCCATATGCTGAACTGGGAAGTGCCCCCAGTTCATTTCTCACTGGGGTGAGACCCCGGCCCAGTTCCTGGCCTGTGCAGCCCCGCCCACCTGTGGAATGAAACTATGTGGAAAAACCAATGATGTGCAACTATGGAGACTGTTTTGGGCCCTCCCCCTTCTCTCTGTCTCTGTTTCTGTATCTCTCTCTCTCTCTCTCTCTCTGTCAAAAACAAAAACAACAACAACAAAAAAAAGAAATACATTAATCTGGAATCAATCTAACCAAATTGGGGCAAGCATGCTGATTAAGTTATTCTATTCTAGACTGGGGACAACACCTCTACAACATATCTTAAAACTGGAAATTTATTTGTAAATCCAAAACCTAGAGTTAACTAACATGAAACATCACTGAGGATCTCTGAGCACTTTATGTATGACATTCTTCCTCGCTATTCTGAAGTGAGAAATAACTTGGATAATAGGCTAGTATGCTCAAGATTATTTTTTTTTGTCATGGAAGGGGCAGAAAAAGGCACTTCTATATGTATCTTGGGATATTTTTAGAACAGCTATAGCTAGAAGGGAAAATAACCTTGTTATGATTAACAGATGTATCACTGGCGGAAGCCAGGTACTTACCTATTTCTCTCCTCTCCTTCATCAATGAAATCTAACAGCCACTCAATGGGAAAACTAGCTAAAGTCCCAATTGCAGGATCCAATTTTGAGAAGTGTTTCTTTTATGAAAGGAAGCTGACAAATCACACTCACCATTGAAAAGTTTGTCGGTACATCATGTCCTTTGATAAGTTATCCTTAAGAGTCCCAAGATTCCAGAGAGTCATGCAACGGTCTGGTTTGCATTAGGTTTCTGCAGAGCTGGTAGTCTTACATTATTCTGGAAGTCTTACATTACAGGTAACCTGATGACAGGGAGGGTGGGCCACAGGCAAGCATCTCAGCCTGCCTGCAGAGCCAAGAGGAGGGAGTATGCAAGACCCATAGCGGGATCAATGAAACTTTCCTGGGAACTGGCTGTTCCCTTTCAAATGCCACTTCCCTAATCTTTCTACTTGCTCAATTCAGATTCTTCAAAGTTCTGAACACGACAGGAGGCTGGCACGATTAGGAAAGACAAAGGAAGAATGTCAGGGACCACATTCGTGGACAGCTAACAATCAAGGTCAGAACTGAGAGATATTGCTTGATTGTTTCCTTTAATCATGAGGGGAATACAAAGTTTCTTAAGAGTTATGAAGGGTCTATTGTATGTCAGGCATTGTGCTGGGCACTATGTCAAGGTTTCTGCTCTCTCCAAGATCACAAAGTCTATGAAAGAAGCAAGACACAACAACAAAAAGTGATCATACATCCTAAGGCCAGGGTCATTTTCTCAAAGTGAGCTCAACAGAAAAACACTAACCTAAGGCTTTTCACAGTGTTTGAACACAGATAATGCAGTGTGTGCCAGGTTGTGAAGAAACAGCTGTCAAACTGACAAAGGTGCAGGAGTCCAGTAATCAAGAGAGACTGACCTATACTCACAAAGAGACCTCTTCACTGGAGAGCAAAAGAAAACACTCTGCCCCCAGAAGTGGTGTCCTTACCAATACTCTCAATTCTCAAGTAGGTGACATAGAAAGCTTATCTTTTTCTCACTAGCAATGCCAAAAGCATTCCAGATTGGTATTTGAGATCCTTTTAAATGGCCAGAGTCTTTTATTATATGGATGTGCCATAAATTATCAAACCAATTCCCCACTGGCAAGTGTTCACGCTGTCTCCTATACTTTACCAAACAAGTTAATGCACTAACGCTTCAATAAGCGAGGTTCTCTGTTATTTTTTATTTGACAAGTAGAATGAAAAATGGTATCCCCGTAAAGTAAGTGGTGGATGAAAAATGAGAAACAAATGCTGAAAGTCTACAGGTTCTTAAATCTGGAAAGGAGCCATCCTTTTATGGCAAGGAGAGCCTCCATCTGGTTTGACAGGCTTAAGAAAGGAGTGTAGCCAGCCTGCAGAAGTCTGTATATGGGAGAGTCTGCTATCATCCTATGTCCTCTATTCATATATTTAAAGAGTGGATCATATCACAGTCCCTAAGGACTGGAGTATACATGTTAACAACACAAAAGCACTAAGAAAAAAAGTAGAAAATAGTTTGTTTTGTTTTCTTTCAAAGTATTACTTATTGTACAGATGAACACTCAACAAAACTACAATAAATCCATAAAACAAAGGAATTAAAACTCAGACTCGATAAATACTTGTCTGCTATGACTAACCAGGTGCTAGTAGGTGTGTTTGCATGTCATGTTAATGCTTAGGATAAGAAAAATATTAACATCCCCATTTTTTGTAGGTGAGGAACGTGAGGTTTAGATAGATTTACTTCTTTGGGCAGGTCTCATATGCTACCAGTAAATTTCAAGGTAGAAATCTCTACCTAAGTTTCTTGCTATTTCCAAATTACCATTCTTTCAACAGTCCTATTACTGGATGATAGTAGACCAGGACTCCATTAAATTAAATGGGAGGTCTTGATGCATAGTGACAATTTCATTGTAGAAGTAAGAAAGTCTGAAACTAAATCCCAAATTTAGTGTTGATTTAGGGGGAGGGTGGGTTGTGTGGTATGCGTGTGTGTAAGAGAATATGGACAATGCTATCACACTTAATTTTATTTCATTGGAAAAAGTTGAAAATAAATATCCTATGTTTTATGGAATTGGAAACAGAATCATATTTGTTATTTAAAACATAGAGAAAGCAAAGGGAATATGCATATATTACTCTAAGTGCATTAATTGTATTTTGGCAGCAATTCTGAGTAAACTCAGAAACTAAAAGAGAGAACTCCACAATGAAGGCTGACAAGTGATAAAATGATACTAAAAAGATATTAAAGAATCACCAGAAGACTATGCAATACGTGTGTCCTCCTAATGACAGCTGCTTCTGCTGCTCCAGTTCATGGGCAGCTTCAAAATATGTTTGATTTCGAAAAAATTGCTTTAAAGTTCACAGATGCCTAAGAAATAGTTGTTGTGCAATATGGCATAAATATTGTCCTCTATCAGTTGGGTTTCAGCTCGTACTACATAGGGCCTCCTATGTGCCCCTGTACATCCCTACCTTCTATTAATCAAGAAGGATGACTGTCTTCTTGATTAGGAGAGCCTTGATTTCACAAATAGATAGGGCAGTGGAGAAACTTGAACCAGAAGTGAGAAAGGCATGGGTTCCGCTCTTTCCTTGGTAGGTTATTAGCCATGTAACCATTACTTCTTGATGTTTCCTCATTTATAAGACCAGAGATAACAGCCTTGGTTCTGAGGTTCAATTAAAATAAATGTATGAGAAAACACTTTTAAAGAATTTGAGGTCTGCTTATAAATGTGAGGATATATAATTTGGTTCAAAGAATTAGATATTCCTATATACAAGATATGGTCTCAAAGGCTAGAAACTTGTACCATTTCAGGTGATTTCAGCAGCTATTCAAATAGGGGTCAAGTGTCCTAGATTCAGAGAAATTCACTTAGGCCTAAAATAAACTTGATTGTGAACATGAAAGAAGTTAATCAAAATAGTAACATTTGCGTGATTCACTAGTAGGAAAGAACAGACATCAAATTCAATCACCTTATTCCGTAAAATCTATAGGGTAGATTGTAGACAACTGAACAAAAACCTAGGAAAGACAAAAGAGTTTAACCAAGGTCATTCATTAATGGCAGGCAAAATACCTGTTTACAGTCTAACTCCTTCTAAAAACTATCTATACTGACTACTAATACTACCTCACCTTAAGAAGAGAGTAGGTTTCACCATACTCATTCATATCCTCATCGGAGGCACAAACTGAATTCTAGGAAGATAAAGTTTCTTGGCTAAAGTCACAAAGATAATGAAGACAAGAAGCTTGGTTTTCTGGCTGCCAACCAGTCCTCTTTATCCATTAACACCCCTTTCTCAGGGTACTGCTTGCCACATGTCAGCAAATGTTACCAGTGCACTCCACAAAATAGTTTCTTTTTAACCTATCATTTAGGTAGATATCTCCGACCTGTGTGTGTGTGTGTGTGTGTGTGATCATTTACTTTGAGAGAGGGGTTTTGATTAAAGAAGGCTGAGGATTGTGCTAAGTCTGAACAAAGCCTTAAGATGTCTGCATGAGGAGGTGCTGAGAAAAGAAGAGACGATGAATGATTTTAATGTTGTGCATCTATTAAGTGCCATCCCTACGGTTCTTCAACCATTTTAGGAGAAAAGTGGTTAATCATTTAGTGGTACCAATATGCCTATCACCCCTTCAGATGTGCTCACTCTGATTACAGTGCAGCTCTGCCTGAGAATGCCAAACAAGAGATGTGTAGCCTTCAAGATCAGTCATTGTAAACATCCATGCTGACCCCTATTTAAAACACGTCAGTGCTCCACTTATAAAATGGTTATTCTATTGCTTTTTTTTTTTTTCCCCCAGCAATAGATTTCTTAGATAGATCAACCAATTTTATTTAAGGCCTTTAGATTCTTAAGTTTACTCACCTTTAATTCCATGTCCAAGAATATTACTATAAAAGAGCCTAAAGATTATGACACAATTGATAAACAACACATAGAGGAAAGACTAAGTTTTAAATTAATACTTAGACTTTTTAGTTGAAATATGAACCATGACAGAACTGCTTCTCAAATCTTGAAAGAAAAGTATTCAATTTTTAGATAATTTTTGGGACATTCTGATATGAAATGGTGGCAAAAGAAAGAAAGGGTATAGTCTAGCCAGGGAGGGCAGATTCAGAAATAGGTCCAGCTACTCAGAAGTCTCTGTAACTTTAGGAATGTCACCTCACCTTTACATTCTTCAGCTTTCCTCACTAGTAAAATGGGAATCATAAAATATGTCCTACCTAGCTCACAAAGTGAGGTCATAATGAGAACACGTGTGAAATTATGTTGAAATGCAGTGTTATGAATGCAGATTATTTCGAAAACTCTGTTCAACTGGATTAAGGCCTGAAATGAACTGGATACTATAACATAAAAAAGAAATGCTTTCCAAAGGACCCTATTTGCCAATGAGGGGGAAAAAAAACAACCAAAAACTGTTATAACAATTCTAAAGCTACTTTTCTCAACAAGATGATGATATTTGGAAGCATTTCTATAATCCATGCAAACATTAAATTGTTTGACAAATAGGCACGCCACTTTGGTCTTGGGCATTCTTTGATCAACCAGTTAAAACCAGTCTTGTAGGTCCCCTCCCTTATATTTGAGCTTTATTCATGTTATAATACATTACAAAATAAACTTTGAAATAGAATAAACATTCCTGTACCTTTTGAAATTTTGAAAATATTTCCATGTTTTCTTAGAAAAGTTATATATGGAAAGATTTTTTTCAAACATTTTAAATCAGAATACTTTTGGACTAATTCAAGGTTCTAATGTATAGTTTTAGAGGCTTCTTTTGGGGAAACGTGTTTCTAAATGTAATAAAAATACATGTACCCATAAATTAGGATTCATGTTATAAAACTAACATGTATAAACACATTTAGCTCTTCCTTCACAAACGAGATTTTAATTTCTTGTTAAAGATGTGGTGTTTGTGGTTTTAATCATTTTTAAAATCTCACCTTACTGTGACATTTAGTTCTTCAAAATAATGAGACTAATAACTATCCTACACTCTAGGGACTGCAAACACATATCCTACGATTATGATAATTATGGTTGCCACAATGCTTTACATTTTCCCCTAAACTGTCACACAAAGGACCTCCCAACAGTGTGAATGAAGCAGGCAAAAACACGTGGGCTGAAATTGGTACGAGTCAGCCGGAGAACACAGACCTTTGAGTCCCAGATCTGGGCTTTCCCCACTAAATGGCACTTGGAGTCTCTCTGGTTCAGTGTTAAATATGCAAAAATAAAGTGTCCTTAGAGGACAGGCAGAGATTTTTGACCATTCACTATACATCTCTAAGCTTTGATGGGGGACAAGTCCCGTGTGTGTGTGTGTGTGTGTGTGATGCAGATAGACGATCCTTGTACTTGGGGGTCACATTTAATGGCATGTCTATCAGCGCCCGATGCTCTTACCGTCCAGGTGGCTGACTTGGCAGTGCTGGACTGCTGGAACGACACGTCGAAGCTGTGCGGACCCGGGTAGTCAGTGTTGGAGGGGATGGCAGGCGATGGCGAGAGGGCATCGAAGGTAGAGCTGGGCTGCGCGTAGGGCGAGGGCGCCGTGACGCTGTTCTGCGCGTGGTCTGTGTTATAGGGGCTGGTGGACGAGGAGCCGTTCTGAATCTGCTGGTCCATACTGTTCAGGAGCCCCAGGTTGGTGTACTGTGGCTGCAGGACACCCAGAAACCCAGCGTTAACCTTTTAACCTGCGGATCATAGCTCCACGTAAAGGCATCCTATGGTGCATGCATTCTACAGAGTTCCACCTCAGGTGTGTAACACTCCACATGTGAGGTCCAAATGGTCAGCGGGTGATGCACAGGCAGAAACAGGGTAAAGTCTCAGGTGGGTGTGTTTTGTAATGACCTACACTGATCACACAGTTCTTAGGTGTGGCTTTTGGACACTGGTCATCTCAAGAACATTTGAGAGCAAACTAGTGCTTATTCACAGACAGGAGAAAAAGTATCCAGGACTAAGTATCTGCTTAGCAATTCTTTAAAATATATTAATGCTGCTCTCTCTCTCTCTTATTTTTGTATTCAAATGAGAAAGACCACTGGTAATTAGATACGTTCCAAAGGGGATTTCAGCATCAAATTACTGTATATGGGGCATATACAATACATAGCTTTATAATTCTAAATTTTGTCCCAGTATATCAAGAGTTCCCCCTAAAAGCAAGTTTCATAAAGACTGGGGAGGCACGGGAAGCAGGCGTTGAAGAGCTGACTCTATATTTTAAAAGGTAACATGTTAGTATATTGTAAACACAATCTAATTTTTTATCTGTTCTTTCATTTTCTATGTAGCAGTTTATTCTTTTCTAGAATAGAACATGTCTCAGACAAAAGTCACCTAGTTATACTAAAATTCTATATTTGACATAATTTAGAAGCACGTTAGCTCACATAGTTCCTCATCCAGCTGTGTTTATATGAACGCATTTGCGCAGCCAGGGTAGTCAGTAAGATGTCCATGGAAAGAATGAATTAGTTTGTTCTCATTCAATCCGCAAAACAACTTTACTGCATTACCATTTGAGAGAGGAAGCAGTTTGCTCAAGTACTGGCTAATAACCAAAGTGTGAGGATTTTGAAACCAAATCTTCTGATTCTGAGTCCAGGGCCCTGCCCACGCCATCACAACTGTCAGCCTGATCAGATCATGCAAGTCCTTCCTAAACCTGAGTCAAATTGGACACACTTCCAGAAGGGACAACCAAGTCTGTGAGACTGATTTCCCTTTGTGAAACCTCTGACACATGGAAATCTCATTCTTTCTACAAGTGATCGGAGGGAAACCAAACCAAAAGCAAGGAAAGGAAGGCAGTCCTGTGGTACATACTTTAGAAAGGAAACGAGTCACCGTCTGGCTCTTCAATTGAAATACAACTCTGAGAGTCTCAGACTAAGTACAACTACGAAGAACAGACTCCCAAAGAAAGAGACATTTGAAAAAAAAAAAAAAAAAGGATTACACTTTACGTTTAATAAAAGTGTTTCACTGAAGTTGATATATTTTACTTCACGGGGGAGGGCTGGGGTGGGGGGGTGGGGGGAGGAGAAATGCACTCTGCCATTCCATTCAATCCTGAGAGCATCTGTCTAAATGGTAACGGCCGCATGCCCATTCCATTACATTTATACATTCCCATTCCACTGCTACATACCATGTCCCCATTTGCTCTTCACATAACTATTAATCTCTTTACACTTATCCCGGTGCTGACAAGAGCAGCTGTTTGTCTCGCCTTCTCTCCCTTCTGACTTCTACAGCTCCTATTCTCTCCTCTCCTCCATCTCTAGCCTTCCCTCTTGACAGGTGCAGCAAAGCTGCAGGTAAGACAACTGGGGGTGGGGTGGGGGGATGGGGGGGCAGGTAAAACCTGAGGCCCTGCTCAAACACGTCTACACCCCTGGCTAAATTAAAGCTGTTAGGATTTCAGGCCTGAGGCAACAGCCTGGGAAGGGGAGTGAAAAGATATTATTTGTGTTCAAGTTAAGGGTCAGTATACAAAGCACTCCTGAGCGTCCTGTAGGAATCAGATAATGCTCCCAGAGGCACGCGCTTCCCTACAGCAGTACAATTAGGGAGGCAGCCAGCCCTGACAAAAAGGACAAAGAAACTCGGAGGAGCACTTTCTCACTGGCAGTAAAATGCCTGTTGGACCACCCTGTCCCTCCTTCTAGCTACACAGAATGGAACTTCAGCTAATTGTGGGCTTGAATGAGAACAAAGAAACATGGCCCTTTGAATTTTTTTTTTTTTCCAATTTATGTAAAGATAAAAGTTTGGGGACCCAGCTTTAAAAGCCAGTGAGTGAGCAAACACTCAGAGCTTCTCGAAGAACTTTAAAGAAATAGAAACTCCATTCACTTTGGAGGCACAAAGGAGACCCCTGGACTGAACACATTGGGTGGCACCAAAGAAGCAGAAACTCTCTTCCAAGTCATTTGTAGTGCTGCGGGGGCTGATAGGCGTACTTCAGAATGCCATAAGTTTTAATTCCGTGCAGTTTCAGGTGAAATGTTTTACTTAACCACAATAGGATTTGCTTCCTAAGCTAATGGTTTAATTTATAACTTAAAGCTAGACTTCCCAGGTTTGGGCAAAAAGCTGCTGACTAGCCAAGGTGAAAACAAGAAAACACCTTTCAATTATTATTATTATTTCTGCAATTTTAATTTAAATAGACATAAACCAAGTAGAACACTCAATCATCTTAAAAAACAAAATAGCATAAGCTCAACACTACTAACCTTGAATTAATTAGCATAAAACAGACAAAAGCAAATCCACAAAAGAAAAAATTGTAGTATTGAAAATCTACTTGGATAAATTTTTGTAGCTTTATTAACAACCAATGCCATAAACCTATCATAGAAAACAGTCCTTTAGAAGTGAATTTTAGAAACATTTTGTTAGCAACAACAGTTTCCTATTTGCTTATTTCTTGATTTGATTTGAATTGAGAGTGGCTACGTCAACCATCGGAGGTGAGGGCAGAGAACAAGTGTTACACAGACAGCTCCTGCAAAACCATTCGCAGGGCACACTGCAACATGAAAATGCAGGGCCTCTTATTAGGAAATTACTGAGTTCCAAAATGGTGACAGCAGAGAATTAAAAGACAGGGCTCTTCAATAATGGCACACACTCAGTGTGCCTATGAAGCTAATTCTGGACCAGGTTAATGTTGGTCCTTTATTTTCCAACAAAGTGATGTTGGTGGGGTGAAGGAAAGGCAGAAGGGGAAACTTGCTTTATGCTGGGATGCTAATTTATGCCTGTTTATCATGACAAACAAAAGAGGCTCAGGACTTGAGAACACTTTCATATCTGTCACAAAAACTGCCCTTGAAAGAACTTTGGGGGTGGGGTGGTGGGGTGGGGGTGGGGGGTGAGGGGGCATTCCATATGCCCCATGTCTTTCTTATGAAACAAAACTATTAGAATGCTTGAAATGAATGAGGAAGTAGATTGTTCCTTTCTAACCACAAAGTATCTTTATTTCAGAATAACCTTAATGTACTCTATAGTCAATAAATGAATGAAAAATATTTTATATCTGTCTTACCACACGTGAAAAAGACAAGTCTTCTTTCCACAAAATATAAAATGTAAAAATAAACACAAATTGTATCTATGTGAGCCTGCTAAAATAAAACAATCACTTTCCTTTGAATTCAAACAGATGCTGTATTTCCTATAAAATAACTTTGAAATGGAATACTCACTGCCTGGACCTGCAAAATTACCAACATCTGTAGCTGTAATACATATATTTACGTTCACCACAGACTAGCTAATTTGATCACTGAAAGGATGAAACACACCTTGGTCACAGAGACTTAGCATATTCCAGGTAATTACAGAACAGCCTGGGGGTGTTCTGAAATGTGAAGCTGGCGTGATAAGTGGAGGGATACCCAGAGGCTGAATCTCCAACTGCTTGCTTTCATCATCAAGAAAAAACAAGTATCACTACCGTTGCCAAATCTAGGAAGACTATTTTCTTGCTTTTTTATTTTTATTTTTTTATTATTGTTTTTCTCCCCCCAGTCAATCCTTTTGACTTCTCATAGCCATCTACAGATTTTGGTTTATTTCTTTGCTAAAATTCAATTTGGATGCTTAGAATTAAAATAACAAGGTAGAAGATTAGATTTCTCCTGACTGGTCACTGCTTTTAAAGTGTCCTATGAAAGCATTGCCTTTAGCTGAAATCAGAGATAGCAGAGATTGCTTTTGGGATATATAATCAGAACTTATTTACCTCAATTCAAATTTTTGAGCTGATTAAAAAAAAATTCAGGCCCATACTATATGTAAGATTTAAGATCATTAAACAATATAATCCAAGAAAGAAATCCCTTGTCACAGGAAATACTTATTTGCCCACATTTCATTAGGATGAAATTATAATCCTTGACTGACTATTAAATGAGGCTAGGGAATTGAACATCCCTGAGTGGATCCTGGTAATGCAAAGGAACTATGAACTTAGACTTGGGGATGTAGGGTCTAAGCGCCAACACTGCCGCTGATGTACTGTATACCCTGGGCAAGGTTCTTCAAAAACCTAAATCTTGGTTTCCTATAGTGAGATAGATTCTGAGGATCAAATATAAGGGTGAGCCAATTTGAACATTTTGGTAGATAATGACCATTCTCATCCACAAAGCTATTTTAAAATATTATGAGTTTGCCTTAAAACAAAAACAAAAACACTTTTTTTTCCCCACATAAATTTGCCCAGCCAAAACTAGAAATTTAAAATGTTTCAGGCAGCATA
>PVKE010028694.1:0-20759 GCA_004027555.1 Craseonycteris thonglongyai
TAATAACTAAGACTAATTTAGTTGTTTATTTTATTTAGGGAGTGAAAACTTTCCAATTTAACAAAATGAAGAAGAAAGGCTGTCTTTTTTTTTTTCTTTTTTTTCTTAGCAAACATTTATTCAGTATCTGCCCATCCCTGTGTTCATTTTTTTTTAATTGAGCATAATTAACTTCCAGGAAAATTCACCATTTGTAGTGTCCAGTTCTGAGTTTTGACAAACATATACAATCAGGTAAGAACCATCACAACTTGATTGATAGGGTTTATATATCTCTTGAATAAAATTGGGATTTCTGGGTATGACTTTGTTATAGAAAAGCCCATATTTTAGAGTGAATGTGGAACTCACTCTCAAATATCTGACAAACACTGATGTAAAAGGTAAAATCATTCTTTATGCTGTTGGAAGATTTCTGTATGTCCATCAATACAAAGAGTGACTTGTAAATTAGCAAAATTATCATATGGTCAAATGATTCTACTAAAAACAATTTTGTTAAGTTCTTAAAAATCTTTCATTGGTTTTCCTTTTTAAGAATAGTAAACATTTCCCTTATTTACATATTGACTTGCCTTACAAGTGTTTTTCCCACTGAGAGGGCTCAAGTTAAGTCAGCTGGAGCATTGTAGTGACCTTGTAGTATGTGAGGTCTTGCCACACTCTTCTGGTCACTGTGCCATGAGCAAATTGGGTCCTTATCCAGGCTAAATGCTCCCTGCTCATTTTACTTTATTTTATTTTATATTTTTTACTTCTTTTAAAATAAGATAGTTCTTTATGGATGCAGAGAACACACTGAATTAGTAATGACAATAGAAAGACACAAATACTGATGTTTAACACCCTGGCATAAATGAAACCTTCTCCTTCCTGACCAATATGGTCTTTTACTAGCATAGTTAATATTATTGTTATTGTTACCTTGCAGTTGTTCTCACCCTTTGCTACAGATCATAACCATGGAGGAGCTTTAAAAGCAAATAAACAAAAATGATTCCAGGGCCTTTCCCAGAAAAATGGAATTAAAACCTCGGAGAGTGGGACCCAGGAATTAAAATGTTTAAAACTACCTCAGGATTACCTCATGTACCACCTAGATTGAGAACCACCGTTCTAGCAGTGCATAAAACTTCCTGCTTAGATTTGAAAGTCTTTCTTTGGATGTGTTGGCAAAGCTGTAGGCTGCCGACTGTAGGGGGAAGATGCTGGACTAGGGTTAGAGAGCCTGTATTTGTTCCAACTTTGATGTCAACTAGCCAAGTGAAATTGGCCTCATTGGGCATTTGTTGCAAGAGCAGAACAAGGGCGAGGCCAATGAGGTGGCTAGGGCACATGGTTTAAGGAGACACTCCCAAGGCTGACTGCATTTATTCAATCCTGAGACTATGTGCCTTCTTAACTTTTGCGTCCCCAGTGTCTCTAGTGCTGGGTCTGCTTGTTTTTCTCATCTGTAAAACACTGAGACGGGCTTGACTGTTTACTGTCTTTTCCAGTGCTAATGTTTTATTTTCCAAACCTAAAACTTAAGCCAATAAGGACCAGGTAAAGTAAGATTTGATAACTATCCAGCTGAGTTTGCTCAATAGCCAACCTAAATAATTTAGACCAAAAGTGCTCTCTTTTTCTGCAGCAGGAGGGTGGGTTTTCTTAGTTCTGCACTTTAGGAAGGTTGCATGAACAATACTCAGTCACCATATACTTTAATTGTATCAGCACTCCTCAGTCCTCTGGCTCCAGTACTTTCCTTGGACTTTTAGGCCAGGCCATTCACAAATTCTTATGCATTCATCTGTGCAAGCCAAAAAATTCTCAACATGTGTGTGTGGGTTAGGAAGGGTGGTATTAAGATGGTTTTAAGGCATGCAACTAACAATGCCTCCTAGGAGTGCTATTTACTTTATTTTAAATTTTAAATAATGTGAAAGGAGATCTTAGCTCAGTAGCATGCAGACTTGCCTCCTATTTGCTGGTTAAAACCAACTGTTATATTTTCAGAAATTTGGTGAACTGCTTATTAAATACAGCCATCATTAAAAATTAAGTTACCTAAATTTACAATGAACTAAATTTAAAACAAAGAATACTCAGAATTCTTAATTTCCAAATTTTACACACACACACACACACACACACACATAAAATATTTAAAGATTTATTTTATTGTTTGAGAGGTGACAGAGAGAGAGAGAGAGAGAAGGGGTCAGGGCCCAGAGTAGTTTCCATAGTTATGCTTCATTAATTAGTTTGTTTTTGACATAGCTGTATTCCATACAGGTGGATGTGGGGCCACACGGGGCAGAACCAAATTGGCAGCCTCCCTCGTGGGAGGTGAGAACCTTCACCACCATCCTGGCAGTTATCCGTTGTGTGCTCCAGTTCAGCATGTGGGTTTGCACAGCTTGTGCCGGGGCCGGGATTCCATACCCTAACCTCGTGGTTACAAAGCAAGTACTCAACCTGTTGAGCTATCCCAGCATCCCATATTGTATTTTACTATTATCATGTTCTTGAGGTTCAATCTATCATATCTATTTGGTATAAATAATAAACAATTATGTGTTACTGGACATCTCTTCTGAGTCTCCATTCAATGACATCATAGGATAGTTGGAAATCAGCCGCAATGGGAATATTTACAACACAGAAACTGGCAATTGCCACAAATCAGGGTCTTTTTTTTTACTTGGAGGTCCAGTGTGAAACATTGATCAGTACACTACTGGCTTGGGTTAACTACGAAGTCGAAATATATGGTACGTGTGATTTAGCCTGGCCCTGTATAAATCAGCTTCATGTAGTGGAGAGAGCTCTGCCTTGACTAGTTTTGCTAATAATTTCAGAATACCATCTCTGTCCCTCAGTTTCCCCCATCTCTTAAGCAGATAAAAATATAATACTTGCCCTGCTATCCCATAAGATTATTGTGTAAATAAAAATTAACTTTAACTGATTTGGGGTTTAATGAAAGGGCTTCAAAAAAAGTGAATACCTTGTATAAACATGAGGCATGGTTACAGAGGATCACACAGTCCTAAAAGAACAGTTAACAGACATGAAGGCATATTTTGCTCTTTTCTTTACCTTGGAGTCTGGCTGGACGTGAGGAGTGAGGGTAGTTTTCCAATGCCTGTCTCTGGAAACAGTGCCCCTTTAAGGGGAAAACTTGATACACTGAAGCAGCTTATAAGGTGGCACATTTTAGTTATTCTGGGATACTTGAGTGGCTAAATTAACTCATGGTTACAACTAAGGGTTATTTAATAACTCAGAAATTTATGTTAAGATTATTCGTTGGTAGGCAATTTTTCCCACTCAAAAATGTGTGAACAAAATGTAAAGGGATTTACTTAGCACCAAATCCTATAATTTATTTGTTGGGTCAAAGTGGTGTGGTGCCATTGTACCTTCTCCCCCAATTCTGACACTTGATTTATAGTTGTGAACTGAGTTTTTGGACCAGAGAGGAACAATGTCTACGCCTGATTAGTGTCCACTTGTGGCCAATAGAAACAACCTTGTGTGATCTGAACCCAGCTGTGGACTACAGACCCTTGGGGAGGGGTAAAATTCTGGCAAAAAGTCGCCGAATTCCTTTCAATTTCCAAAGCTTTGACAGTAGAATAAAGAATGACCATTTTTCAAATTGATCCAGACACTGTTGTTATGAATCGAACACATTTTTATTTCAAAGCCTTACTGAATCCCTAGTGTCTGGGTTATCAGGGCCTCTCTATGGTTTCATCTGTTGTCCTCTGGCCAAGGGCATTCAACCAAGGGGGCTCATACAAGTGCTGAAAACCAGTTCCAACTTTTTCCCAGGAGCCACTTGTCCTACTTTGGAGGCTGAGCCAGCCCTGAGGAGAAGTGGCATCATTTTCTAATAAATCCATCTAGAAAGCTCTCTTTTACTTTAATTTCATAAAGACATGTAAGTACCAACAGGGGCTCTGTGGGAATTATATATATTCTCAATCAACAGATATTAACAAAAAACTACCAGAGTTGGGAAGCTGGGATGGCTCAGTGGGTTAGGCGCTCACTTTGCAGCCCTGGGGACCGAGGATTGAACCCCAGCCTAGGCCATGTGGACCCATATGCTGAACTGGGGAGTGCCCCCAGTTCAGTTCTCACCGGGGCAAGACCCCAGCCCAGTTCCTGTCCTGTGCAGCCCCAAGCCCACCTGTGGAATGAAACTATGTGGAAAAACCGATAATGTGCAACTATGGAGACTGTTCTGGGCCCTCCTCCTTCTCTCTGTCTCTGACTCTGTATCTCTTTCTGTGTGTCAAAAACAATAAATAAATCTTTTTAAAAACATTTATTTATTTATTTATTTTATTTTTGACAGGAAGAGAGAGAGATACAGAGACAGAGAGAGAACTGAACTGGGGGAGCTCCCAGTCCAGCACACGGTTCCGCACGGGCCAGGGCCGGGACCAGGACCTGATCCCTGGTCCCCCGTGCTGCAAAGTAAGCGCCCAACCCACTGAGCCATCCCAGCTTCCCCATAAATAAATCTTTAAAAAAACAAAACAAAAAACTACCAGAGTAGTACAGATGTCCAAGTGTTTTTGCCATCAGAAAAAGAGGTATTTATGTCCTAAAGGGTTGGAAAACCCTGGGCAAGATCTTCAATCTGTCTGGGCTGATATTTCCAATTTTCTTCTGAAGTGTGTGTTTGGTTTGTGTATATAGTGTATGGTTGTATATCTGTGTATATGTGTATGGATGAAGTTGCAAAGCTCACTGCTTAATAGAGAGCAGACTAAGTGCATTTTACCGGTCTCCATTCTTCTCCAGCTTCTGGTGAAAATTCTAAGACCATGGTTGGTATGGACCCATCCACACACTACCAGTTAACTTTTGCTGCACAAAATACCCACAAACCTGTATGAAAACAATAAACATTTATTCTATCTTATGATTCTACCAGTCAGCTGGATCAGCTCCTTCGGGACTGGATGGTCTAGAATGGCCTCACTTACACTCTCAAAGGTTGACTCCATGCCAGCAGGGAGAAGGGGGAAACCTTGGCCATGTATCTTGCATCATCCAGCAGACTACCTTGGCCTTATTCACGTAGTGGTGGCTTCAACGTTCCCAAGAGCAGCAAGAGAGTAAGCTCTGATGCAAAAGCAGTCTGATGGCCTCTGCTTGCATCATGTTTGCTAAAGTCTCATTGGCAAAGCAAGTAACAAGTCCAGCCCAGAGTCAGAGTAGGAGGACACGGCCAAAGGGCATGGGTAGAAATTTTGGCCATATTTATGAGTTATTATCCTCACTGATTTTAAAGGCATTATGGGAACAAAATTCTTCCAGGTTCCATTAGAGAAAAAGTACTGTCTTGCCTGCTTTGCCTAACATGATGGCTATGCAATTTTAATTTTTTATGTAGCTATCATACATTAATAAAGTAAAAAGAAACATATAAAATAATTTTTATAATCTATTTTATGTAACGCAATGTAACCAATGTCATTTCCGCTGTAATCAATATAAAAGATTAAGAGGTATTTTTCTTCCTTTTTTTTCATACTAACTTTTCCAAACCTGGTGTGTATTTCTTACTTAACAGTACACCTGAAATTTGGACTAGATATATTACAAGTACAATAGCCACAGATGGTTTGTGGCTACCATACTGGACAGCACAACTTTAGAATAAGGACTTCATTTTTTTATTTACATGAGAAAACTGAGGTTCAGAGAGGATAAGTAGGTTTTCCAAGGACATATGGCTGGTAAGTGGTTGAGCTGGGATTCAAGCCTAGATTATTTATACACCAAAGGCTTTACTCTTTCTACTACACCACATTGGCTGCATCATCAATAGGCGTGACTTTTTGCGGGGTGGGTAGGAACTTTTTAGATGCAGACTTTCTCTTTTCCTTAGCCCACTGGATCTAATTCTATCTTTGACTTCCAAGCCTTTCCACAATTGAACCTTTACTCGTTCATTCTCACTGTTCTCCATTCCTGCCATCCTTTCTCATCCTGCACACATACCACGTTCACCTGGGAACTGGAAGACGTACTTCACTCTTGTACGCCTATACTTTGGGTCTCAGGTCATCAAGTTTTTGACATGTATGTGCTCTTCTTTCTTTCCTGGTGGTGCTGGATTCCAGGAAGGTTATGTGAAGGTTTCTGGAGCGAAAGCTATGTCAATATTTTTCTCTTATCTTCCCATGCAGCATTTTGTACAGTTCTTTCTTGGTAGTGGGAGTTCAGGAAGTCAGTAACCCATCTGAGCTGACTTAGAGGAAGGATCAAGGCTGCTTGAAGGAAGGCTCTAATGTCCCTAGGGACATTAGATGATGGCCTCTAAGGCACACTCTCCCTCTGAAGGGGAAGGAAGACAGCTGGCTGACCATGTGACTATGCTACAAGCACAAGGAAGCCTGGTACATCAAAGGCCCTGAATAGATGTTTTGTTAGAAGAAGGATGAACTGTTGACAATGTCTAAGTCAATGTGAGTCCAAGGCAAGGAGGGACTGACAGACTGCCTACCCCACTGACAAAACTGATAAACACAGTATTTTGAAAGCATTAAGTAAATTCTGAATGCAGCCATGATGGCAGAATAAAAGTGGATAATAATGATTGACAACTAGAAACTGCTCAGTCTCTGTTTGATCTTTTCCATCCTAATATCTACTTTTTTTTTACCTGAAGAGAGTATATTTTCCAACTTCTTTTATGTTCTGCCGGTTAAAAAAGTAGCAGCTAAAGACCCTTTTACTTCTGATTGATCCTTTCTGACAATTTACCTTTTTCTTTTTGAGGAAAGCATATTTTTCAGCCTCTTTTGTTTTCCTCTGATGAAACACTGGAACAGTTTTAGTTCTTTGTGTTTTTTTTTTTCTTCTTCCATGTAATTAGGCTGATTAGTATCCCATATGGAGTGGAAACAATTGGTTTCACGTATGCTGGTGTACAGTTACCCACAGAGCTGTAATTGTTTACATGTTTTTTATTTCCTTGTGGAAAGTTTTAGACTTTATTAGATAAAGATCTGGCAGACTTGAACTCTGTGAACATTAGAACCTTTGGTTATCACACGTGGCTGTATCCTGTTCAGTGGTCTTGGAGACGAAATAAGTATTCTACGATTTTGTACAGAATGAACTTGAAGATGCTTACTCAGAATCTATTTCCTCTTGCCCACTTCTGGCAGCACCCTGAATTTTGCTCAAAGTTACCCTTTGTCCCCATGCAGGCCTGAGGTTTATAGGGAAGATGATTCTGCTTCCAGTTGCAGTGTGGGCTTGACTGGCCTGTCAGGAATCCTGCCCCCTTGTGACAGAGATTAGTTTAGGAATCCAGGCCTTATCGGTGTGTGGTATTCTTCAGGCCAAGAGGATTGGTTCAGAAATGAGCATGTGACCAAATTCTGGCCAATGAGATGAAATGGAAAGTTTGGTAGAGATAGAAAGTTTCTGGTTAGGAGAGCTCCTGCTTTTAAGAATGGTGTCACTGGATAAGATGGTCACTCCTCTAGAGGATGTGCTTATATTTTAAGGCCAAGAAATACTCCATTCACCTGCTGTCATTTTTGGGTACTTTGTCAACTCACAAAAGGGGTGGAGAGGGGGACAAGCAATTCATAGAGAGACAGATTTAGAGGCTGATGGAACGATACTCTAGTGTCTTGGCTTTTCCATTTTTTTGAAGATTTTTTGAGGTTTTTTTTTTTTTGTTTTTTTTTACAGAGAGAGACAGAGAGCAAGGGGAGGGCCCAGAGCAGTCTTCTTAGTTGTACGTCATCAGTTTTTGACATGGTTTTGTTCCACACCTGTGCAGAGCAGGAACTGGGCTGGGGGCCTCCTGCGTGGGAGGCATGCCCACTGAAGCCAGCAGAAGCCAAATCGGGGGGTAAGGGTGGGGTGATAACTGAACTGGGGCTTTTTGCATGGGAAGAAAACTCCAGTTCAGCATATGGGTCCACACAGGCTTGGGCAGGGATTTGATCCTCAGTCCCTGGGGCTGCAAAGCGAGCCCTCAACCTGCTGAGCCATTCTGGCTTCCCTGTATCTTGGCTTTTTCAGTTACACAAACCAATAAATCTCTTTTAGTGTAGAAGCCAGTTGAAATAGAGTTTTCAGTTACTTGCAGCCAAAAGCACCACTACTGATATAAACTATTTTACCAAAAAAATGTGAATTAAAAAAATGAGAACTCAATCTTATGAAAGATAAACATAAATGGGTACATACATATAGAAAATAAAATACAGAGCAGGCCTGGATATAAGCCTCCCCTCTTCTATTTTCCAAATGAAGCAATACATTCAGAGAGGTTTGACAAAATTTCTACCTGGCAAAGCCAGAATTTTGGGTAGGCTAATAAACCCTAACTATCAACAAAAAGCTATACTTTGACAAATCCTTTCAGAGAAGTTCTGTGGGCAACTGGCTACCAAATCTACCTTCACCTAATCTTAATAGCTAAGCCCAAGGCCTCCTGCTCTTTTGCAATAGTTCTTATAAAATGTTTGAACAGAAAATAGTTCCATGTGTCTCTTGGTTTTCTATACAGGTTTTGTCTTGAAAACTTGCCATTTTTCTTTGAGTGGTTGGTATTCCTTTATGAGGGAACGGTTAAAAAGATAAGTCCTCCACTTAGCTAAACATAAGCATGACACCCTGATACGAATAGTGTAGTCAAATTCTGTTTGAACCTCAAGCAAGATGCTGCTCTTATCTGAAATAATGGTGTGGACAAATGTGCGGTGATGAGAATGCATAAAGCATATTTTGGGGAACAGTGAGTGGCTAGTCTGGCTGGAACAGAGAACAGTGTTGTAGAAAAATCTTAAAACCCAAACTCAGAAGCTTGGATTTTTGCTCCTGTAGGATATGGGAGCTTAGTCCTAGACAAGAAAGAGATCAAGGCTGCAGGCTTTGAGGAGGTGAATCTGGTTGCAGAGTGCATGACCCTGGAGCCTGGGGTTCATTTCAGATAAAATCAAGTGGTCCATGTGCAATCGAAACAGCATGATTGAAGAATGGCAAGAAGCTTAGAAATGATGAGTCACAGTAGGAGACACTAGGAGGACAGAATTGACTGCTCTTGGGGACTAATTGGATAAAGAAGTTCAGACAGAGAGGGCATCAAAATGAGTCTGAGGTTCACAGCCTCTTTGATGAGTGAAACTGCCACTGGAAAAGTCAGGAAATGCTACAAACGGGAGCCAATATTAGGAGTAAGAAAAGGAATTTGTTGACAGACTGAGTTTGAGGACCCAGACAATGAGGCAGCGCTGCTTGGCTGGCACTTGGGAAGATGTTGCTGGAGGTGAGAACAGTCAGGGCTGGAAATAAAGATCTGGGTCTTGTTGCCTCCTCAACAGCTATTTCTCTTTCCTTCTGAATATAATCCCATCTGTGTTTCAGTGCAACTTCCCAGATGG
This sequence comes from Craseonycteris thonglongyai, assembly GCA_004027555.1. Classification (NCBI taxonomy): domain Eukaryota; kingdom Metazoa; phylum Chordata; class Mammalia; order Chiroptera; family Craseonycteridae; genus Craseonycteris; species Craseonycteris thonglongyai. Next base: position 9,417 of record PVKE010028694.1, read on the forward strand.
CGAGGATAAATCACAATTGGCCTAAGTCCAAATATAGTACTTGTTTTCTTTTGCTTGGTCAAGGGGAAGCATGCGATCCAGTTCTGGCCACTGAGACTCAGGGGTTACTAGGAAAAAATTTCTTTCTAATAAAAGAGAAGATGAGAAGACCCATTTTGCTTCCATATGCTTTCTTCCTGCTTGTGACCCTGTCAGGAGAGTTGGACTAGTGTAGCCATCTTGAGGGAGATAGCTGACACACTGATGGTGACAAAGCAGGAAGATGGCAAGACCCTTTGGTCAATGGTGACTTTATTGATCTACTGAACAAAGTTTGAAATTGCCACCCTGTAGTCTCTTTGTTACACATAAGTTTGTTAAATGTCTTTGTTATTTAAGTCACTGTTATTTGCTATTTTATTACTTTCATCTAAATGGATATAGATGCAATTATTCATGCCTGTGAGAATGGATATGACCGGGGACGGAAGGATTAATAAAAAAACGAAGCCTGGATATACACTCATATTTAGGAGACAAAAGCTTTTTACTAATTAAACGTTCGTGTTTTTCATTAAAAAGCTATGTAGAAAACTTGTTTTCATCATGAACACACACACACACACACACACACACACACACACACACACACACACACACATTTCCCTACAACCTCCCTCCTTGAACTATGTACTTTTTCCACAGAGCATATGCTTCAAATGAAAGGTCAAAACGAAGATCTGTTTCAGTTTGGAGCTACAGGAGGGTGATCATTTCTCTAATGTGATTTGCTTCCTGTTGCTAAAATAGAGTCTCTTCAAATGAGATCAAATGAGATTATCTGGTAACTGAGGTGTTTCCTTCCTTTTCTCCCTTGGATGAATTAGAGAGCAAGAGGAATAAATTCAAGGTTCCTTACTGTGATGGATGAGGAGCTCTATTTATTCCCTGTGGATAGTGACCTGCCACCAGAGAGGCCACAGGCAGAAGCAAGGGGCTGACTCACAGGGTTGGGAGAAAGTGGCCTGGATCATTGACAGAGGTAAGCAGTGTCCGATTCCGCCTGGGGGAGGAGGGAGAGGTTATAACAAAGAAAGCCATATCTATTCCACTGAGCAATTAATGCCATTTTTCTTGAAAAAGCATTTTCTCTTAAGCCATTGAGGATAATTTAGCCCCCATCTTGACAGAATGTACTAATGACTGCTAATGGATACTTTCTTTTAATAAATGAAGAGGCACAAGAAAATTGCCAGATATTAAACAGAGTCCCACATGTCTTATCTGAGTCTATAATGGCCCTATCAAGTGACCTAAGTGAAAGAAACGTGACTCTTCAGGGGTTAAAGGAGTCTATTTTTTCCTTCGTGCAATATAAATTCACAACTGGGAAGAACAGCAATTCACTGGTCTATCTTAGAAAATGTTTAAAAGGGGGGCCATATCTTAAGTTAAATGATGCATTTCCTGTTGGTAGTGAAGAAAATATGAAATAGAACCTCTGCACTGTAGGTTTATGTAAATGGCCTCTTACCTAAAAATAGAGCTTAAAGTTCTGTTGGGTCTCTGATTCTTGGAATTTTCTGGCAAGAAGTCAAAGAGCCTATATAATTTGTTGTTAATTTTGTTCATTCTTTTTTCAATATCATCCAGGGTGTTCTTGCTGATTTGGCCTATTCTTGGAAATGTTTCTCAAGATTTTCAAGTAATTCTTTGTACTCTAATCTTGGGGGATATTTCTTAAAATTTATAAAGAATTTCAGCAAATGAAGAAGAAAAAAGAAACAAACAGCCCTAAAGAAAAATGGATAAAAGAAATAAACTAGAAACTCAAAGAAGAGGAAACCATTAATCATATAAAAAGGTGAATGATCTGTATGGTAGATTTCTGCAACTTGCTGTTTTTAATTACAACGCTATGTCTCTAAGCTTTATTTATCCATGGTGTTATGTGGTAACAACATGTGTTTTTACTATGTGAGCAATATTTAATGGGTGACTATTTCACAATTTAATTCTCCTTACAATACATGTAACATGAATTTATGTTTATAAAGCTCAAAAAGATCAATATTATAAATGGACTGTAAAAATATATGCCTTCTTGATGGAACTATTTAAAAATGCGAAGTCATGATAAAAACAAATTTCAATATAATATTTCCTTGGGAAACACAAGATTGACATTGAGGATGGGATGAGAGAAGGTATCAAGTTTCTCTTGCTGCATTACAAACCATCCCCAAAATTTAGTGACTTAAAACAAAAACCAATTATTGAGCATGATTCTCTGAGGCAAGACTCCAGGCAGGGGTCAGCAGGGCTGGCTTGTCTCTGTTCCACATAGAACCCTCTGGCTTCCTCATGTGTCCACTCTCAGCTGGTTTGGGCTGGACAGTCAAGATAGCCTCATCCCCAAGGCTGGGCACCTCAGGACTTTTCCACATGCTTCTCTCTCTAAAGAAGAAAGATCTTTAATGGTGAAAGGAGCTGGTGAGAAAAGGCAGAGATGCTCTGTTCTCTCTTCCCTCAGGGATCTATGAAGGGAGGCCTGGGTTAGAGAAAGCTAGAAGGCTTGGGCTGCCATATGAAACCTTCATATCCTCTGAGCTCTGCTATTCCACTGGAGTCATACTGTGGTTCTTTCTGACTGCCAAAGCCTACTGCCACCCAGAAGGCCTGCAAGAAGTGGCCTCGATGTCAGAGGGTCAACAGTGCCTTTCCTGGTCTGGTCACTTAGGTCTCTGCTTGTCCCCACCTCCCTGCCATGACCTGGTCTTGAATTAGTTCACCTTCCTGACTCTTGTCTCTTGTTGGCTCTAACTTCTCTGCTCTGCTTTGATGAATTGTCCTGAGCTATCTGGACTTGTGAAACTTCAGTTTGTCCCTGAGGCCTGGTGACCATAAGCAACTTGGACTTTCTTTTCTCTCTTTCCTTTTATTTAGTCTGAAAGTTAATCCATACCAGTTTTAATAAACTCAAATAATACCCCAAATGAAAGCCTCCCCTGGCCTATTTCAATTTCACAGTCACACCATCAATAGTTGTTTTCTTTCAGATGATTTCCTATGTTTATATAAACACACACATGTGTGCATATTTAAACAAAATTGATATGAATATGTTGATATAGTTTTATAATCTTCTTTTCCATTTATTAGGATATCATTCCGAGTCAGTACATACAGTTAAGTTCTGACAATTAAGTTTGAGAACTCATCCTAGAAAAAGTGCTTCATACTTCATTGCTGAATATCACTGTGGTCAGGATTCAATCCCTGGACCTTGGGGTTACAAGGCAAGTGCTCAACCTGCTGAGCAATCCTGGCATCCCAAAGGCATTTTAAACCTAATCTTGGATGTGACATCCCATCACATTTGTTGGATTCTATTTTTTAGAAGTTTCACTAGGTCCTATGTATGCCTGAGGAGAGGGGATTACACAAAAGCATGGATCCTGAGAAGTGTGTGGGGGTCATCAGCAGCCATGTTAGAGGCTTTTCTCAGGACACAGTTGCACTGAATTTTTAGGAGTAACAGATGTCCATTTTGCATGAATAACACACCATGAGACCTCACTTTAATACATGTCTAACCAAATTACCCTTTATAACAAAATTACTTTAAGGCATATATAATGATATACATAAGTATTATGGCACCATATGGTAATTAGGCATCTGGGTTAGAAGCCTCCTTGAAATGACTATAATTAGTAATATTTCTACACAGCCAAACTCATTTAACCTTTCTCTTTTCATTTGTTTAAGTCACCAGTATTCATCATGAGCCTCAATGTTGACAGTTTTCTCTGATTCCACCCATCACTTAATCATCACCTGACACACAAGCCCTGACACTCACATAAACTAAATAGCAGAGATCCTAGATGCTACCAGGCCATAGTTGGGCGCTCCGTTTCTGCCTCCTCTTCCCAGTGCTTTCCGCTTCTCCATGCTCCCAAAACAAAAACTGAGCAGCAGCAGGCTTAGGTAGCAACAATGGGATCCGCAGCCTGTGAACTGAATTTCTTAAGGGAGGTGTTGACATCGTACACGGCCTGCTGAGAACAGCTCGACTCTCTAGCACTTCAGAATGGGCTATTTGAATTATCAAAGCAGGTTGTTCCTGTATCTCTCTTCATCAGTTACATAGTGTTTGGAGTAATTTTAGCAGGAAATAAGGTCTTTAAACTGTCACAACCACAAACCAGTAACCATGGAAAGGGGGCAAAAGAACAGGTTGGTATTGAATGAGTGTCAGTTATTTGAGGCCCGTTGTCAGATCCTTTCTCATATTGAAGGAAACGAATGACCAAGAAGGAGGGTCGAAAAAAGAGAAAAGGAGAAAGCTATGTCAGGGGCAGGGGTGAGGTGGGACGGGTGGTGGAATTGGTGAGCTAGAGACCTACAAGGTAGTGTTGCCAGATAAAATACAGGCCATCCAGTTAAATTGGAATTCCAGATAAACAATGAAACAATTTTAGCATAAGCATATCCCATGCAATACTTAGGACATAGTTATACTAAAAATTACTTGTTTTTTATTATCTGAAATTCAAATTTAACTGCTGTATTTTTATTTGCTAAATCTGGCAACCCTCCTCTAAGATCAATCTCTCACACTTCCCTTTTGTCCCAGAACTTGTCATCATCTCTGAGGGTCGTGTTGCTGTGGGGCTGAGGTGGCTTCGCCCCCTTTCTGATGGCCATGATCCTGGTGTGACCTTGCCTTTCCTGGCTGTTCTCAGACATCTGCTCTCAGACTCCCACTTCCATACTTCCAGGTCCCCAAAGCTGTTGTACTACCAGCCCCAGGTAGTATGGGGAGATGCTGCACACTCATCTGGGGTTCCCCTGTCCTCACCCCAATATACTCAATAGCACTTGGCCCCCACCCTGGCCTTCTGGAGTGCATGTAAGTCCAGTGTGACAGACAGATTTTAAGACAGGAAGGGGACTCTGGGTATGGGTTTAAATGAGTGCAAAACATTTGTTGTTGAGCAGTTCTTATTAAAATGGATTTAATTGGCCTCTTGGTGAGCAGCCTCAGAGGGTAGCTGGAACTCTACTCCTGTAGGACTTCTCCTAAAATTTCTCTTTCAGGTTTTGTAGTGTCATGGATCATTTTTTTTTTATTTATTTTTAAATTAAAAAAATAAAAGTTTTTATTGTTTTGACAGAGAGAGAAACACAGAGAGAGACGTAGAGAGAAGGAGGGAAGGGAAGCAAGAGTAGCTTCTATAGTTGTATGTCACCAGTTTTCCACATGGTTTCAGTCCACACAGGTGGGTGGGGGCTGTGCAGGGCAGGAAATGGGCCAGGGGCCTCCCGCGTGGGAAGCACACCCCAGCTCAGCATATGGGTCCACACGGGTTGGGGCTGGGACTCAATCCTCAGATCCTGGGGCTGCAAGGCGAGTGGTCTACCTGCGGAGCCATCCCGACATCCTCTTAATTTATTTATTATTAACAAAGCAGATGAAACCACAGAAGTACATTTTCGTGGTGGAAGGGGAAAACAAAATTTGGGTGTCCAGGGTTTCTAATAAACCAGAAAAAAACAAAAAACAAAACAGGTTTCATTAAATGGTAATCTCTTCCTCTAATTTTCTCTATCCTTCTATCTAATTGCAGTGTGGGTGAAACTTGCCTGCTACTGGGAGTAACTATTCTCACTGCCAGTTGTCCAAACAGTGGAAATTTCCTGAATTCTTTGCTACAGTTTTTCAAAGTTAATGGACATATGCTGACTTCTTAAAAGGCAACTCTGACTAGGGGCAAAAAGAAGTACAAGAGAAATATGTTTACCTTCAGATTCTCCAATGTAGGCAAAAAGTTTTTCCTAAAGAAATGAACAACAACGACAAAAGTGCCCACGTTGGTCTTCATAAATCATGATTGTGGTTCTCACACAGCAGGTTATTAGGTTCCAGGTGGGACGCTAAGGAAGATAAAAGGAATAAGATAGAAGCTAATAATCAGAACTGCAGTCTGGTGTTGTATCAAACAGGTTAGTCTTGTGATGCCAAGCTAACCCCATCTATCACCTTCCTCCTTTCCCTTCTCTGCTGCAGAAACCTGAGCTGACCATTGTTCCCAGAACATCTGATCTGCTCTGCCCTCTGTGCCCATACTTTTGCTGTTTCTTCTGCCCAGCCATCTCTATTCCATTCCCCCGTCCATTAACATTCAACGTGGAAAATGCCTCCTCCAGGCAGTCCCTCTATGCTAACCTGCCCAGCAGGTGGCCTTCTGGTATGTGAATCACAATATAATATTAATATTTGCTGGTTTGGGTCTCAGTCTGCTCTGTGGTGTCTGAACACCTTGAGGTCGGAGACCCTGTCTTTTTCTTCTGTGTATATAGTGTCTAGCACAGTACCTGCTCCACATAAGGTAGGTAGAGACTCAATGGCTGGCTGGATGGGCAATGGTCTTTGAGATACTTGATAATGAGTTGTATTGTGTTGGCTGAAATTCCTGAAAACAATTATGGCCACCTGGAATGGTGCGCTATTTTCAAGATTTCCCAGTGTGCATTGGATATGATACATTTATCCAGATTAAGAACAACCCCACCGTATGCTGACATAGCTCAGTGGCTGAGCACTTGCCTTGCAATCATGAGGTCTGGGGTTTAATTCCTGGCCCCGTCCCACACAACCTAATATGCTGAACTACAGCACAACTGGTAACCACTGGGATGGCTTGGTGGCAAAGATTCTCGCCTCCCATGTGGGAGGCATGTCACAACTAAGAAGGTACAACTATGGAAACTGCTCTGGGCTCTCCCCCCTTCTCTCTCTCTCACTTTCTCTGAAAATAAAATAAAATAAAATAAAATAAAATAAAATAAAATAAAATAAAATAAAATGAACAACCCTACCTCCCCTGACAAAAATGTCCACATGCATTGTTTCTGGCTGGAATTCTGTCAACCCTCTCTGATGACCCGTTTTTTTTTTTGGTTTTTTTTCATGAAGAACAGAAAATGTAATTGGCTATTAGTATATATTAATACTTGTACTTAAAAAAAACATGCAAATTATCAAGTGCAGGTTTTTGATGGGGAGGAGTATATGAAATCACCAGATAAGTTGCATATAATAAAAAAATAATTTTTTGGTGAAGCACAAACTTTATGTCATTATTCATTCAAATTTCTTGAGCACTTATTACATGCTGGGCACTGTTTTAGGAGCTCCAGACATAGCAGTGAATAGAATACACAAGGTCCTGCCCTCTGTGGTTTCCCTTTTATGGCTAGAAAGAGATAATAAACAAACCAATAAATGCATAAGAAAATATCTGATAATAGTAAGTGCTAGTCACAGAACAAAATCAGAGGAATGTATAGAGCAACTGGGTGACAGGGAATGCTTTTGGACAGAGGTTATGTTTAAGTTTACACCTAATGACAAACATATCAGAATAAAGAGCAACTTGGAAATCTTGCAACAGGACCTCAAAGCAGGCATTGTATTTGTGTGTTTACCTGTTATCTCCTCCACTAAGCTACAATCTGCATGAGAGCTGGGATCATGTCTATTTTACTTACTGACATTTGCCCAGTGTTTAGCATAGCACCTGACTGGCACATAGTACTTGCTCAATATATTAATCGAACAATGAGTGAACCACTGCCCACCATTATTCTTGCTTAAGGACAGGGCATTTCCTGCAGGTGTGGGCCATGGGACCCCAGCTGAGGAGAATGGAGTGAGGCAGAAGATGATTTCCTCATGGTATCTGGCAACAAGGAAAGGGTGAGGGTCTCAGGGACTGTGTGAGTGAGCATAACATCTCAGTCACTGCTTTCAAGGCTTCATGTTCGGGATGTTGATTTTCTGTGCTTATGGGCATCTGAGATCAGACTTGGCTGAATTCTTTCTTATCACTCAGTTGCACAATAATTTCTGGGCAAAAGGAATCTTCTAATTAAGAGTTCAAATCCCCCAGCAGCCATATGCCAACTCACATATGTGGAAAAATCCCTGGCTGCTGTGTTTGGTGTAAGGCTGATAGCAGCTAATTGGCATGCTACTTTGGGCCAGCCAGGCCTTTAACTCAAACAAAAACAACCACAACAGCTACAAAAATCCTGCTGCTGCTGCCATGGGTTCAAGAGCCCATCTCCCATCAGCTGATTTGAAACCTTTATTTTGTTAGGACTTGGGATATTTAAGGTCTTTGAAGACTCTGGGCCTATTTTACTCTATATCAAATATCTTAAATTCTACTCAAATCTCAAATCCCACATTAGCATTAGGTATAATTCAGTTTGCACTTGCTCTAAGCCATTTGAAAGGGTTTGGTTTCAGTTAGCTAATGCTGTGTAACAAATGACCTCAAAACTTAGGGGCTTAAAACAACAATGTGTTATCTTTCATGGGTGGTTCTTCTGCTCCAAGTGGGGTTAGCTGGGACAGTGGGTGATTGCAATCATCTGAAAGCTTGACCAAGAGCTTAGCTGAGGTGGATATGTGTGGAATGCCTGAAGTTTGACTGGAAGTTCAGTTGGGGCTGTCAGCTGGGGGCCTTTGTTCTTCTCTATGTGGGCCTCTACAGGTGACTACTTAGACTGCCCCATGTCATGGTGGCTGAATTCCAAGAAGGACTGTTCCAAGAATAAGCATTCCAAGAGGGAACAAACAGGAGCTGCCAGATGAATTAAAATTTAGTCTTTGAATTGGCATAGCATTACCGGTACTTTCTCTATATTGTATTAGTCAAAGTAAAGCAGTGACAGGCCCCACCCACAGTTAATGTGGGTGGGAACTAAGTACACAAGGGCATGAATGTTGGGGGTGGGGGTGTTTGTCTGAGTCATCAAAACCACAATTTGCTACATGTTTTAAAGTAATTATTATATTGGCACCTCAAAAAATTAAACAGAAACATCTTACGATCCAACAGTTCCACTTCTGGTATATACTCAAAAGAATTGAAAGCAAGGACTTGAAAGGACATGTGTAAATCCATGTGCATAGCAGCATTATTCACAACAGCCCAAAGGTGAAACAACCCACATGTCCATCAATGAATAAACAGATAAATATATTGTAGTGTTTACATACAATGGGATATTATTCTAAAAGAAAAGTAGAATTCTGATACATGCTACAACATGGAAGAATCTTGGACATTATGCTAAGTGATGTAAGTCAGAAATAAAAGGACAAATATTGTTTGATTTCACTTATATGAAGTACCTAGGGTAGTCAAATTCATAGAGACCGAAAGTAGAATAGTGCTTACTTCTGGGGAGAGGAGGAAATGGAGAGTTATTATTTAATGGATGCAAAGCTTCGGTTTGGGAAGATGAAAAGGTTCTGGAGATGGGTGGTGATGATGGTTACACAATAAAATAAATGTACTTAATACCACTGAACTGTACACTTCAAAGAGATTAGAACAGTAAATGTTGTTATGTATATTTTACCACAATAAAAATTATTATATTGAGTTTCAAAGAAGTAAAATAATTTATGTTATACTTTTGGTATCTATTATATTTATAACTATGTAAGAGTTGAGTTGAGCTGCCGTTTACTATTTCTTTGCTATTCAAATTGTCCATGAACTAGAAGCATGGGCATCACCTGGGAACTTGTTAGACATGTGGAATCTTGGGCCCTACCCCAGCCTTATGGAATCGGATCTGTATTCAAACAAGATCCCCAGGTGTTTTGTATGCTCATTAATGTTTGAGAAACATTGAATTACTTGACATATGGTATGTTTTGTAGACATTTAATGAAATACTTACTGATTTCGATTATACTATAATTTTCTGTTTTGCATTTGGGAGTCATTACACATTTCTTTAAGCTCTCCCATGTTTTTTTTTGTAGGATTTTGAGACATTTGCAGGCTCTAGGCACCATCTGTGGAGTGCCTAGGGGATGAACTTGGTACATTTTGCCTGTAGTCTATCCTCTTTGACTCTTCTCCCTGACTGGTTCTCCTCTATAGTTCTGGTTCCTCAGATCACCTACCTGGTTTTTATATGACCTTGTCCCTGAGATGCTGCTAGAGTGACTCCCTAGGCTTTTAGAACCACAGTCCATGGCCGAAGGACCCTAGCCTTTAAAGCAGCCCCAGGCAAAATCAACCCTGTCTACTCCAGTCACTGCACAATCAGGTCAACTTTAAAGTTTCCCACTGAAGAAAGTAACTTCAACCCAGCCCCATTTTGCCTCACTTCTATTTATTAAAGTACAATATACATACAAAAAAGTATACACACAAGTTATAACTCAATACATGTTCATACACAAAACATACTCTTACAAGCAGCCCACAGATCAAGGACTAGAATCCAGGACTTCTAGTCATGACTACTCCTCTTCCCTAAAGTTACTCATTCTTTGGACAAATACTATAGATTAGTTTTTCACCAATTTTATTCCTGATATAAATAGAATGATACAGAATATTCTCTTTCATGTCTAGCTTCTTTTGCTCAACTTTACATGTCGGAGATTCATCCAGATTGTGTGTAATGGCAGTTTGTATTCTCATTACTGTATAGTGTTCCATTGTGTGAATTCACCACAATCTAAAAAAGTCATGATATTGTCGATGGCCTTTGGGGCAGTTTGCAGTTGGAGGCTACTTTGTCAATGCAGCTGGGTGGTATCTTAGTCTTTTTGTGGGGAAAGAAATATACTATACCACATTACTGTGGGAATTACCTAGGAGTGGAATTGCTGGGCCATAGGGTTGTGTATGTTTAGCTTTAGTGATACTGCCATGTAGTTTTCCAAACTGTTAACCCTATTCTTAATCTAAAAATGAATTCTGCTCCCATTCTATCCCTTAGAGTTGCAACAATTCTCAAACGTGACATTACTTCTCAAATGTAAGATTTACATATTTCTACCACAACATTGGTGCTAACATTTCAAAATAAAGAAATGCATCCACGAACTTTTTAGCAGAGCGAAAAAGCAAAGAATCCGGATGACAGCTTTAATGCCAAGAGGCTAAGACATTTTTTCTTTGTGGCTCAGGGGGCTGGGAGCTTTTTGCAAAAGCTGCTGCCAATCAGGCTTGCTGATCTATGCAGGGATAATTAACAGCACTGGGGCTACCATGGGGGTGGGCGCCTGCACAGTGATGCCCATGGAGCCATCCCAGGGCTTATGGCAATTTATAAACCAAGAGCACTTAAAGGATCTGATTTAAAGACACCCCCACCAAAACAACAACAACAACAAAACCTCTTTAAAATTCTAATGCCAGCATGATTGTGATTGCATGGCTTCGGGGCAGGGGTGTCAGCAAAACTCTCCTGCAGATGAAATCACACAGTGCCCTACAAGTGCTACAGCCACCCTCCCACGTACTCACAGTGGAA
>PVKE010028695.1:0-20790 GCA_004027555.1 Craseonycteris thonglongyai
CCTCCCTCCGGCAATCACCAAGCTATTGAGTGTGTCCATAGGTCTCTATGTCTTTGTTTCTTTCAGTTTTATATTCCACCTATAAGTGAGGTCATATGTTTCCTGATTCTTTCAGTCTGACTTATTTCGCTTAATAAGATGGTCTCTAGGTCCATCCATGTTGCCAGAAATGACTGTAATTTATCATTTCTCATCGCTGTGTTTTGATCATAAATGATGTTGTATCTTGTCGAATGCTTTTTCTGCATCAATTGATACAATCATATGGTTTTTATCTTTTATTTTGTTTATATGGTGTATCACACTGATCGATTTGCATATGTTGAACCATTCTTGTGCCCCTGAGATGAATCCCACTTGATTGTGATGTATAATCTTTTTAAATCATTGCTGTATTCTATTTGCTAGTATTCTGTTTAGGATTTTTGCATCAATGTTCATCAGAGTTATTGGTCTATAGTTTTCTTTTTTTTGTGACGTCCTTGCCAGGCTTTGGTATTAAGATAATGTTGGACTCATAGAATGAGTTGAGAAGTGTTGCCTCTTCTTCAGTTTTTTGGAAAAGTTTGAGGAGGATAGGTGTTAGTTCCTCTTTGAATGCCTGGTAAAACTTATCAGTGAGACCATCTGGTCCTGGACTTTTGCTTTTGGGAAGGTTTTGGATTGTTTCAATTTCCTTAATATTGATTGGTTTGTTTAGGTTATCTAGGTCTTCTTGATTCAGTCTAGGTAAACTATATGTTTCTAAAAACTTGTCCATTTCTTCTAGGTTGCAAAATTTGGTGGCATATAGTCCTTCATAGTATTTTTGCATGATCCTTTGTATTTCTGTGGTAGCAATTGTAATTCCCCCTCTTTCATTTCTAATTCGGATTATTTGTGTGTTTCTCTTTTTCAGTTAGTGAGCCCAGCCAAGGGGTTGTCAATTTTATTAATTTTTTCAAAGAACCAGACCTTTGTTGTATTAGTTTTTTCTATTGTTTTTTTATTCTCTATTTTATTTAGTTCTGCTTTAATTTTTATTATTTCCTCTCTTCTGCTGGCATTGGATGTTTTTTGTTCTTTTTTTCTAATTCTTGAAGATGTGATATTAGGTTGTTTACTTGTGATTTTTCTTGTTTCTTGAGAAAAGCCTGTAGTGATATAAATTTACCTCTTATTACTGCTTTTACTGCATCCCAATAATGTTGGTATGTTGTATTTTCATTGTCAGTTGTTTCTATGTATTCTTTAATCTCTTCTTTTATTTCTTCTTTGATCCAGTCATTTTTTTAATAACATGTTGTTTAATCTCCATGTATATGTGGTTTTTCCTGCTTTCTTTTTGTAGTTGATCTCCAATTTCAAAGCTTTGTGATCTGAGAATATACTTGGTATGATTTCGGTCTTCTTAAATCTGCTGAGGCTAACTTTATGTCCCAGCATGTGGTCTATCCTTGAAAACACTCCATGTGTGCCAGAAAAGAATGTATAGTCCTGTGTTTTAGCATGAATTGTCCTGTAAATGTCAATTATGTCCAGTTACTGTAATGTATCATTTGAAGCTGATACTTATTTATTTTCTGTTTGGATGATATGTCCATGGCGGTCAATGGAGTGTTTAAGTCCCCTACTATAATTCTGTTTTTGTCAGTTTCTCCTTTTAGATCTGTTAGTAGTTGCTTTGTGAATTTTGGTGATTCTTGGTAGGGACTTATAATTTATATTAATAAGCTTCATGTCTTCATGTTGTATTGTCCCCTTTATCATTATAAAATGTCGATCTTTGTTTCTTACTATCTTTTTGATCCTGAAGTCTGTTTCATGAGATATAAGTATGGCTACACTTGCTGTTCTCTGGATGCCATTTGCTTGGGGTACTTTTTCCCACCTTTTCACTTTGAGTCTGTGTTTGTCCTTGTGGCTGAGGTGTGTCTCCTGTAGACAACATAAGGTTGGTTTTTGTTCTTTAATCCAGTATGCTACTCTGTGTCTTTTTATCAGTGAGTTCAATCCATTCATATTTACGGTGATGATTGATACATGAGGATTTCCTATAGCCATTTTATCTTTTGTTTTCTGGTAGCTTTTTTTTTTTTTATTGCTTCTTTGGTTTTTTTCTTCCCATTGATTATTTTAGTTTGATGGTGTTTATGACTGTTTTTTCTGTATTCTCTTCTATTATTGTTGTGTGTCCCAGTTCTAAGTTCTTTTTCAGTGGTTGCCATGTACTTCATATAAAAGAAAATTTCATATATGCAGTGGTTCCTTTTCTTAAGGATGCTTCTTACTCCATTCTCTTTGGAAACTTAAACCTTTACTTCCTTCCCTTTTTATATTTTTGTTGTTCCAGTTTATCTCTATTTACTTTTACTTCTTATTCCAGGTCCAATCACCTCCTTCAGTATTTCCATAAATACTGGTCTTGTGCTGGAGAATTCTTTCAGTTTTTATATGTCTGAGAAGATCTTTATTCCTCCTTCACATCTAAAGGATAATTTTGCTGGGTATAGGATTCTTGGCTGGTAATTTTTCTCCTTTAATACTTTGAACACTTTGTTCCATTGGCTTGTAGAGTTTCTATTGAGAAATCTGATGATAGTCTGATGGACATTACTGTCTAGGTTATGGTATTCCTTTTTTTTTTTGGCTGCCCTGGGGATTCTTTCTTTGTCTTTGACCTTTGATATTTTCAGTATAATGTGCCTTGGAGAGGGTCTGTTAGGATTCAAGTAGCTAGGGGTTCTGTTTCCTTTTTGGATTTGAGGTTCCAGTTCTTGCCATAGATTTGGGAAGTTCTCATCTACTATTTCTCTGAGTAAATTCTCTATGCCCATCTCATTCTCTGCTCCCTCTGAAATACCTATTATTCTTATATTACTTTTTCTAATGGAGTCAGATAATTCTTATAGATATTTTTCATTTCTTTTAGTTGTTAGGTCTCTCTTTTCTTCCTTCTGTGACATTTCCACATTTTTGTCTTCGATTTCACTAATTCTTTCCTTCATCTGGTCAGCTCTGCTTCCTATGCTAGCTATTTCATTATTCATTTCTTTTTCTGTATTGTTTATCTCCAGAATTTCTATTTGCATCTTTTTCATAGATTCAATTTCCTTTTTGAGATCACTTAGCTCCTTCTGTGTACTCTGCCAGTTTTCTTTGATCTCTTTGAGTGTTTTTGTAATTGCAGTCTTGAATTCTCTGTCATTTAGCTCATATGTTTCCATATTTTCAAGCTCTTTTTCTGGGTATTTTTTATTTCCTTTCTAAGCTCCTTTGTTCAAAGGGGCATTCATCACTGTTGGAGCGTGTCATTTCCTGGACATGAGGACTTTTCCCCTGGTAGATGTGAAGGTATCTTTCTTTTACTTCCTAGCTGGTGTTAGAGTCTCCTAATATTTTATCTTGTTTATTTGGTTTTCTCACAGTGGGAGACTTCCTAAGAGGTGGGCTTCTCTTTGACTCAGTCACCCTGGTCTGTGTATGCCTCCTCTTTGGGAAGGTACGATGGGAGATGGTATTCTATGCCTCCAAAATCCTACAGCAGTCAGAAGCTGCCACACCTAGATCCCTCTGCTGGCTTCAGTGGGACAGGTGAGGGTGGGGTTTGTTGGGAAAGGTGCAGGCCTGATTGCATTACAGGGTGATGGCAGCTTCCCTTTCCTGGCTTCAGCTGGAAGAATGAGGGCAGGGTTTGTTGTGAAAGACCCAGGTCTGATTGCATCACAGGGTAATGGTGGCTTCCAGGCAGCAGCTCACTGAAGGTCCGCCATGGTCAAGGCCTGCGGGGTGAGCCCTGGGGGACAGCATGGGGAAGCAGCCAGGCTCCAGGTCCAAGGCCACGCAGTGCTCCGGTTGGGGCCTCACCTCACTGAGGACCACTCTGTGCCTCAGCCGCCAACATACTCCCAGTGTTGGCACTTCAGCTACTGGAACACCCACCTCCAGCTCCAGTTGCCGGTCTCATACTCCACAGGCCCCCAGCTCCAGCTGCCCAACTCAAGCGCCTGCAGCAGGATCTTCACTCCGGTGACCCGCACTGATCTCTGGCTGCTGTTGGGGCCTTGTTCTGGCCTCCTGCCCCGCACTCTGGCTGCCCTCATTGCACCCCGGCTGCTCCCCTGCACTTCCACCAGGGCCTCTCACCATCTTCAGCCACACCTGCTTTCTCCATCCACCCCATGCTCTGGTGTCTGTGCCTCCGCCTCTGTCCATTCCAGGCCTCCAACCTGCCCAGAGTCATTCTGCTCCTAGACCTGTGTCCCCACACTGCCACCACCATCTGTCTCTTCTCTGCTGGACTCGGCTCAGCCTCTGGGTCAGTCACTGGGTGGGTCTCCAGGTCGCACTCTGTGGCATGTCTCCACATGGCTCCCTTTCTTTCTCTCTTACTCGTGTCCATTTCTCCAGCTATAGGTATTTTCTTGGGTCTCTCAGCCAAGGCTGTGCACTACTTAGGGATTCTCTGGTTGGATTTTAGTTGTTTAAATTGTTGTCTTTCCAGGAGAGCTTTCAAGAGCTCCTCTCACGCTGCCATCTTGATGATCCCCAGCATTACATTGAATAGCAGTGGTGACAGGGGGTATCACTGTCTTGTTCCTGCTATCACTTTTTGCAGACAACATGATCCTTTATATAGAAAACCCTAGATACTCCACCAGAAAACTGTTAGAAATAATAAATCAATACAGTAAAGTTGCAGGATACAAAATCAATGAACAAAAATCCACAGCATTTTTATATACAAGCAATGAAACTTCAGAAAAAGAAATGAGAAAAATGATACCATTTGCAGTCAAAACAAAGAGAATAAAATACTTAGGAAAAAACTTAACAAAGAACATGAAGGACTTATACATGGAAAACTATAAGACACTATTAAAAGAAATTGAAGCAGATACAAAGAAATGGAAGGATATTCCATGTTCATGGATTCGAAGAATCAACATACCATAGTTAAATGGCCATATTACCCAAAGAAATATACAGATTTAGTGCAATTCCCATCAAAATCTCACATTCTTTCAAGAAATAGATTAAAATATTATCAGATTCATATGGAACCACAAAAGACCCTGAATCACCAAAGCAATCCTCAAAAAAAAAAAAATAAGGCTGGAGGCATTCACGCTCTCTGACTTCAGTCTATACTACAAAGCATCAATAATCAAAACAGCTTGGTACTGGCAAAGAAACAGACATACAGACAAATGGAATAGAATCAAAAACCCAGAAATAAACCCACAAATATATGGATAATCTTTCAAAAAGGAGCAAAAATATAAAATGGAGAAAAGAAAGCCTGTTCAGTAAATGGTGCTGGGAAAATTGGAAAACCGCATGCAAAAGAATGAATCTGGACTGTGAACTGTCACCATATACCAAAATTAACTCAAAGTGGATTAAGGACCTCCACATAAGATCTGAAACTATAAAGTGCATAGAAGAAAGCATCAGCACTAAACTTACAGACCTTGAGCTCAGAGAGCACTTTATGAACTTGACCCCAAAGGCCAGGGAAGTAAAAGCAAAAATAAATGAATGGGACTATATCAAACTAAAAATTTTCTGCACAGCAAAGGACATCATCAACAAAGTAAAGAGGAAACCAACTGAATGGGAGAAAAGATTTACAAATAATGCCTCTGATAAGGGGCTAATATCTAAAATATATAAAGAACTCATACAGCTCAACAACAAAAAAACAAAGGATCCAATTAAAAAATGGGCAGAAGACCTAAACAGACACTTCTCTCCTGAAGACGCACAAACAAGCCAACAAATACATGAAAAAATGCTCAACATCACTAGCAATTAGGGAAATGCAAATTAAAACCACAGTGAAATACCACCGCACACCTGTTAGAATGGCTATAATCAAAAGACAAGGCATAACAAGTGCTGGAGAGGCTGTGGAGAAAAAGGAACCCTCATACACTGCTGGTGGGAATGTAAACTGGTCCAACTGCTATGGAAGGCAGTGTGGAGATTCCTCAAAAAACTAGGATGGAGTTGCCATATGACCCAGCAATCCCTCTCCTGGGTATCTACCCAAAAGACCTAAAAACCTTAATCTGAAAAGATGTATGTACCCCAATGTTCATTGCAGCACTGTTCACAGTGGCCAAGTCATGGAATCAACCAAAGTGTCCTCTGAATTATGACTGGATAAAGAAGTTGTGGTACATTTACATAATGGAATACTACTGAGCAATAAGAAAAGGCAAAATACAGCTATTTGTGACAACATGGACGGACCTTGAAAACATCTTATTAAGTAAAATAAGTCAGACTGAAAGAATCAAGAAACATATGACCTCACTTATACGTGGAATATAAAACTGAAAGGAACAAAGAAACAAAGACTCATGGATGCAGTCAATAGTTTAGTGGTTGCCTGAGGGTAAGGGGGGAGGTGGGTGGGAGAGATGGGGGAGGGAGTAGGAAGGGGACATCAAATATATGGTGATGGAAAGTGAGCTGATTCTGGGTGGTGAGCACATAATGTGATGTATAGACAACGTAATATAGACAATGTAGTGTAGTCAATGTACCGTATTTTTCGGTCCATAAGATGCACTTTCCCCCCCAAAAAAAGTGGAGGGAAAAGTGTGTGCATCTTATGGAGCGAATACTGCAAAGAAGAGTGCACGTTGGAGAATTTAATGATGCCATGGGAAGCCTTCAGCCAGATCAGAAAGCAGGGACTGCATGGAAGGAGAGCGGGTCCAGGCAGGTCAGGTGTGTCTTATGGAGAGAAAAATACGGTAATTGATATCAATGTCACTCCAATAAATTCAACAATTAAAAAAAAAGAATGTGTTTATAATTAAGTGAATGTGGCAGCGAGCTGCACTTTTAATTTCTAAAAGGGAAATGGGTGAAGGATGCAAGTTTTTAATTCTCTTTGAAGATTAGCAATGACAAGGTTTTTGATATTTTCTTCTGTTCTCCAAACTAAGTTTGCTCTTGATTTTGTGTGTTTTGTTCTCTCTCATCTATATGAGAGAATTTCCTGAAATGCATAATGAACTTCCGTTATCCTTTCATATTTAAAGTGAGGTATTCTGAAGCTCCTGGTGGGCCTGGTGTGGCATGTGGGTGGGTGAACTGGTGGGCTTCCTCACCTTTATAAGAAGACACCTCTCTCCTCCATAATATCAGCACCTACAGGTCTTTTCTCCAGAGTTGTTCAGATTCTCCAGAAAAGATTCCTTTAATATCCTGCCTGAAGGCCATACTCCAGCTCCTGGCATTCTGGGAGCAGGACAGGAAAAGGAAGTAAAAGTCCCACTACCCGCTAGGCAAATTTCTGCTTTGTGTCCTCTAGTTTCTGACACCTACCTCCCACTTCCCGGGGTCTCTGCGGGCTGAGGCTTTCAGAGCAGGTTGAACCAGCTCACTTCCCAATAGCCTCTTTACTAAGGCACTGACACTGCAACATCCTCACTCTGCTGAACTAGGCACTCTTCCTCCATCCACATTCTATTTTTCAAAAACTAGCCCCAAGCTCTCATCTGTTGTCTCTGCCCATGTACTCTCTAACCTTGTGGATTTATAACATTTAACTTTGCTGTCGTTTAATAGTTCAGGGGAAAGAGGGAATAAACGTGGGCAACCAATTGGAACTGTCTAATCAATCAGAAGTCAATACCCTTTTTGCTCAAGCCAACCAGAGCATGTTTTTGTTGTTGCAGCTAAGAATGTTGACTGATACAAGGCCCCTGAAGGAGAACATGGTGGGGACAAGTGTGGCCTGTGCTAGAGCTGATGAAAAAGGGCACGTCAGTGGCAAAACCAGAAATCAAAGGAATATTGTTTTTCTGCACCAAGCCTGCAAAGCTAGCTGAGAACCCAAACTCCCAAACGTCTTCTACAGAACTTATTTTCATAAACTGTGGGGTGGGAAGACCGCCTGCCCAGACTTTGGGATGAGAGGGACAGCTCCCTTCCCTTGTCTGCTCTAATATGCACCCCTGCAGGCTGTTTGGGGCGGTGTGTTCTTTGGGAGAACAAGCAGCTGAACAGGTACAGTTTCACAGAGAATTCTTGATGAAGTCCACAAGCACATTCTGGGCTCAGGCTCTGTTTATCCCTCCTTCAGGGGAAAGACATCAGATTCTTATCCCACAACTTCATCCCACAGCCCATTTAAATAAGCACACATCCGGCAACCACAGGTAAGGAGAGGCGACACCCATCAGTAACCTTAGGACTGACACTACATCAATCAGACATGTATGAGGTTTGGGGATTTATAATAGCAGGTTCAAAAAAATAGTTCAAACATACCGGCTTACTTTATCAACACATCCCACTAGAAGGATGAATGATTTAAAAACCTATAGAATACAAAGATCTGGGCCCCTGCAACATAAGTCCTCGCTGAGCGTGAACTTGAGGGCAGCAAAGAAAGCCATAGAAAATCAGAGTGGGTGCTATTGGAGAGATCAGGATGAGGGGCCTGCAGTTCATGGATAGGTGAGTTGTCCGGATGGGCAGCTAACAGGGAGAAGTGAGAGCAGGCCAGGAAGAGGAAGTTTAGATAAACTTAAAGAAAAGGGTCATTAAAATCCAAGGTAAGAAGAGTGAGGATGAGCAAAACTGTGAAGGCAAGAGAGAGCAAAACACGTCCCTGCTCTCAAAAACAACAGTATAAGTAGGGGATGCCAGGATAGCTCAGCCGGTAAGCACTTGCCTCACCATTGTGAGGTCCAGGGTTCAATTCCAGGCCCCTGCCCATGCAACTGCATATACTGAACTGCAGCACAACTGGTAACTGTCAGGCTGGCTTGGCCGTGAAGGTTCTCGCCACCCACTCAGGAGGCTCCCAGTTTGGTTCCCACCCTATGTGGCCCCACATCCACCTGTGTGGAAGGACACCACATCACAACTAATGATGTACAACTATGGAGACTGCTCTGGGCCCTCCCCTCTTCTTTCTCTCTCTCTCTCTCTCTCTCTCTCTCTCTCTCTCTCTCTCTCTCTCTCTCTCTCTCTCTCTCTCTCTCTCTCTCTCTCTCTCTCTCTCTCTCTCTCTCTCTCTCTCTCTTGCTCTCGCTCTCGCTCTCTCTCTCGCTCTCGCTCTCGCTCTCACTCTCCTCTCAAAAGCAAAGTAAAATAAATAATAGTAAGCATGTAGTCAAATCACTCTGAGCCCAAGTTGTCTACAATATTGCCCCCAAATAGTGGCTGGATGTACTCCTAGGAGGATACTTTATGCATAACTATGATGAAAAAAACATTTTTTTCCCTAATCCTTTTCTCATAAAATACCTGTGTATCTTTTAGAGGAGGAAGTGCAGTCAGTATGAACAGGGCAGTGAGAAGCTTGTCTTGGCTTGGATATCCCCGGGCAGATGGGAGGCCAGCAGGGCTGGCTGGCGTTGTTGACCAAGCCTGGGCCCAGTACGGGGCTGCCTACCTGCTATGGGAGGGCCCGGTGAGCAGAGCTTGTCAGGAGGCTCCTGTAATTCCAAGATCAGGTTGAGGAGACCAATTCCTGCCCACAAGCCCTGGGGACCTGGGTTAAGACAGAACCAGGGGAAGCTGGGATGGCTTAGTGGGTTAGGTGCTCACTTTGCAGCCCCGGGGACCGAGGATCGAATCCCGGCCCCGGCCCGTGCGGACCCATATGCTGAACTGGGGAGTGCCCCCAGTTCAGTTCTCACCAGTGTGAGACCCTGGCCCAGTTCCTGCCCTGTGCAGCCCTGCGCCCACATGTGGAATGAAACTATGTGGAAAAACCGATGATATGCAACTATGGAGACTGTTCTGGGCCCTCCCCCTTCTCTCTGTCTCTGTCTCTGTATCTGTATCTCTCTCTCTCTCTCTCTCTCTCTCTCTGTCAAAACAATAAAAATAAATCTTTATAAAAAATAAAAATAATAAAAATAATAAAAGGTAGAACCACCTTGGAACTTTAAGGCCTCCAGAGTGTTCCTGGCCACTTTCTCAAAGATGAATTCTAATGTGAGTTCATGTTATGGAGAAATGGGCAGAGAAGTGAGTTTCATAAAGTGTAGAGCATCAGCTTCTAACTTTGAGTGTGTGCCAGCCAAGCACTCTGCATAGATGACCTCTCAGAATCCTTACAACAGCTACCCCTTCAGGTGGTGCCATCATCCCTAGTATTAAATATGAGACAGTTGAGGCTAGAGTTGTCATACTAGCCACCCAAGTTCACACAGGAAATAAGAGACTGAGCAAGGAAATGATCCCAAGTCTGCTGAAAGCCAAAACCCTTTCAGCTGCATCCCAAGGGAAACTGAGGCAGGGTGAGACACCACCCAAAGAAGGCTGGAAACGTGAGAGACAGAGTTCCAACCTGGCCATCACAAATGTCCTTCCACTAACCTGCCCCAGTTTGGCTGGACAGTGAGCCCTGAGAAAGATGCATGGAGTTGCCTCTAGACCGTGAGTACAGAGTCTCAGCCTGGTTCCCACTTGCCCAAGAGCGTGAGCTCAGGTGCTGCTTCTGAGTGACCGACAAGTGGCTTCGTGCCAGCCTAGCTTGGACAATAACTCAGCCCATCTGCCCACTAACCCTGGTGAAAGAACTTCTGGGACATCAAAGACATCAATCATAGCCAATCACACACAGCACTATCTATGCAGATGGCACTGTGCTAAGTATGTTTCATATACCAACGCCTTTCATTCTCTCAGCAACCCTCTGAGGTAGGCACTATTGTCAATCTCCTAGCACAGATGAATGACAAGACACAGAATGATTCTCCCAAGGTAGCGGAACTCGATCATGGTAGAGACCCAAATCTGAACCCAGTAATTTGGTGCCAAAGCCCAGAATCTAACCACTCTGTATACTACCTATCCTTACAGTAAAAACTATCCCGAGTTTTGGCATGCCTAATCAATACCCATGCAGGCCTACTATGTTCCAAAGCCACTATGTGAGCTTGGAATATGAAAATACCTAAGGCATGTCCACCTTTCAAGATCTCACCATCTATACTGCAGACACATAACCAGGTATAAGGTGGGGCTCCAGGGGTGGGAGGGCATACACGGCATTAGGGGAGCACATAGTAGGGCATCTAACTTGACATCAAGGAGTCAGGAAAGGTTTCTTGGAACTCATGATACTGGAGCTACATCTTAAAAATTTAATAGAAGCTAGCCAGCAAGACAGCCTAAGAAACATCCCATTTAAATTCTTCTCAAGTTTCTAAGCTTTACTTTGTACCAAGTCAAATCCCTAGGAAGCTCCAAGTGTGCATGATATCATTTCAGCTTTCCACGGAAAAACTTGCACTGAACTAGAATATCACATTGTTTATACTTTTGGCTTTCAGCCAGGGCCGATATGAAGAAGCAGCCGTATGAATCACATTTGCATTGTTTGTAAATCTGCTAGCACAGACACTATCCATTATGTTGTGCTATGTCCCTTATCTAGAGACTCATGTGATAAATGCCTCCCAAAGCACTAAACTAAAAAAAATAAAATAAAATAAAGTAGGAAATAGAAGTCTCTCTCCCAATAGACCAATATTCTCTGTAGTAAGCATTGAGGGCTATGCATTCTATCAGGTTCTGTTATTGCCTTGCCTACCAGGAAGCTCAGAATTGAAGTGAATATTAAGAGTTAGATCCCTTTGCTGTTGATCACTGGCTCCTAACATTGTAACTATGTTTTAATGATGTTGTCATTGTATATCTTTTTATACCTAGATTTCTGGTTATCAATACTACTGTGACACAATGTTGCACTTGAAAAACAGCTGAGCAGGCTTATTTAACACTCAAAACCCACCCTCGCCCCCCACTCAATGATACCTACAATTTCCCATTTATTTTTTTCAAACCCTGTGTGTCCTTTTTATACCCAAAGGGAGGAGGAATCCGGGCCTGTAGTCAAATGTAAAAAGTCCATGAGCCAAAATTGCCCCCCACCACCACCTTCTGCTTCCTGTGGAATCTGTGCTGTGGGGTCTCCTATGAGATAAAGAGGTGTCCTGCACACCTATCCAGGCAAGACCTTCTGCAGGACTTCAGGACAGTTCTGAAGATGTTTCTTGGGGACTCCAAGGGCCAGCTGCTGAGAAACTTTGCAGTGACTGATGAAAGGGCATGTGTGGCCACCTTTCAGAACATGTGTGTGTGCACCAAATCTACCCTAACTCTCATGCTCCATCTTTGCATGGCCAATGCTGTTGCTATGAAGCATTACAAGGGTAATGCACATGAAGCCTGTGGCACACAGCTGGCAATTCACGACGATGAGCTCTTCGGATGTCCTCTCCATGCCACAGTGCAATCTCCATGAGGGTGAAGGCTGTGAACAGCTGTTTAATCCCCAGTGCCTAACACAAACCCTGGCCTTTAGGAGCTACTCGATAGATATTCATGGTTAGAACACAACACTCACTCAATAAATATTAAAAATGGGGGAAGCCGGGATGGCTAAGCAGGTTAAGCACTCACTTTGCAGCCCCAGGGACTGAGGATCGAATCCTGGCCCCAGCCCCGGCCCATGTGGACCCATATGCTGAACTGAGGTGTGCTTCCCATGCAGGAAGCCCCCAGTTTGGTTCTCACCGCCATGCCCCCACCCCCGTCCATTCAGCCCCTGGCTCAACGAGGTATACCTCCCATGTGGGAGGCCCCCAACCCAGTTCCTGCCCTGCATGGCCCCCGCCCACCTCTGTGGAAGGAAACCATTTCGGAAACTGATGACGTACAACTATGGAGACTGCTCTGGGCCCTCCCCCTTCTCTCTGTCTCTCTCTGTCCGTCAAAAACAATAAAATAAATCTTAAAAAAATGAACAAGAGAAGTGAATAGATCATATGATGCATATCTGAGTCATGATTTACTCCCCTCTTTGCTCAGATGTGCGAAGATAACATAGCCTCTTTATTGTCCAGGCCATCTGCACAGGTAGGTCTCTATCCCCAGCTGCAGTATCGCTGAGGTATGCCTGTAGTTGTCTCTTTGGTGGATGCTTCACTCTAGATAGCCTCCCTTCGTCCCTGTTCCTTCTTCTGATGGCGGGTTTTCATGACCTAGTGGGGTAGAGGGACTGCAGAGCCGAGCGTAGTCCTCTGACAGGTGACATGGTTTTATCCGGTCCTTCGCCCCTGTGCTGGCCTCACTGGAGATGGGTTTCCTGGCTGGGTGAGGGACTGGTGGTCCTGCCTGCTTGACTGAGCTCCCATGATACTCAGACCCCTGCCAAGTTCTGCCACGTCCTCCTAAGCACAGTTAGCATCGTCCTCACAGATGCCGGAGGAAGGACATTTCATTCTTCTCCATGGTGGTTCCGGTCCCAGCTGCCTTCTGCCTTCCCCAGGGGACATTTGCAATTGTTCAGACCCCTCACTCATTCACAGGCTTTCCGACCTGCCACAGGATAGATGGATGGATGAACACACCTACGGCATAGTGTTTGCCCCGTGTCCTGTGTATACACATGCCTCAAGAGACTATTCTTTGGGCATCTGCTTCTCAACTTCTAGGATTGTGCTGGGCACCAAGTAGACACCACAGAGAGCTGTTAAATTGAAGAGCTGCGCGCAATCGACTGATTGAATTGGATATGGAACTCCCCGCTAGTTCTGAGTTTATGCTAAGGAAAACTGGATCTTTTGAAAACCAGCTCACAGAATCTATTCAAGAGAAAAACTTGACTCTAGTGTGAGAGAAAAAGCTGATGTTCAATGAGCCATTTTGATGTTAAATTAAAAAAAAACAGTTAGGCAGTGTGTTTTAAAATGACATTAATAGAATCTCTTCTGATACAAAGTCAAGGTTTGGTTTAAGAAGATAATTTTGATTCACATTTGTTCTTTCAAATTGATGGAGTTTAATTTTATAAATTAAAGCAATGCTTTGGAGTTTTTTTCAAGTGGTCATTCGCCATCGTTACTGATGTGAACGAGCCCAGCCTGGAGAGCTGATTCTGCCAGATGCAGCCAACCCCTCTCCTGGTCCTCAACCTCACGCTCCATCTCTTCTCTCTTACTTGATACAAGTTGTTCTAACCCTGCACGTAGGATTCACCTAGGAAGCTTTAAAAAATAAAATAAAATCCATACCCAGACTGCATTTCCAGCAATTCTGACGTCATTAGTCTGGGTGGGACCTGAGCCAAAACGCCACAGACAGACTCGGAGCAATAAGTGAACGCTGCCCAGTCTAACATAAAAAACAGACACAGGAAGTCCCAACGTAGAGTGGTCTGGGGTCATTTGCCATAGAAATTAAAAAGTAGTGTCCTCTGGCCCCAGTGGGCTTCAAGAAACCAACAATGACATTCAAAATACTGACCTGTATTTACAAAACTTGTATGATTTGTCCTTGTACCACAAAGCCACCGCAGCAAAGGTGCTGCCACCTTCTTGCTCATCTCCATCCTTTTTATCTCCCTCTCCACTGATCCAGCGCAGTAGTTAACCTGACTCTATTGTCATGGCCCATGGCTCGGGGGGTCCCCCTCTAAACTGAGATTTCCTTTTTTTATTAATTGCTAAATTTATTGGCATGACATTGGTTGTTGGTAACATGTCAACCAATTATATAGGTTCCAGGTATGCAACTCTACATTACATTGTCTATGTATTTATTGTATTATGTGCTCACCACCCAGAGTCAGTTCTCTTTCCATCACCATATATTTGATGCCCCCCCTCCTCCCCCATCCGCCTCCCCACCTTTACCCTCAGGTAACCACTAAACTATTGCCTGTTTCCATGAGGTTTTGTTTCTTTGTTACTTTCAGTTTTATATGCCACCTATAAGTGAGGTCATATGTTTCTTGATTTTTTCAGTTTGACATCTCACTTAATATGATGATTTTGGGGTCCATCCATGCTGTCACAAATGACTATATTTCATCTTTTCTTATTACTGAGTAGTATTCCATTGTTAAAATACCACAACTTCTTTATCTAGTCATCTATCAAGGGGCACTTTGGTTGTTTCCACAACTTGGCCACCGTGAACAATGTTGCGATGAACATTAGAGTACATAGATCTTTATGAACTAAGGTTTTCAAGTTTTGGGGTAGATACCCAGAAGAGGGATTGCTGGGTTTATGGTAATTCCACTCTTAATGTTTTAAGGAACCTCCATACAGCCTTCCATAGTGATTGTACCAGTTTACATCCCCACCAGCAGTGTATGAGGGTTCCTTTTTGTCCACAGCCTCTCCAGCACTTGTTATTCCTTGTCTTGTTGATTATAGCCATTCTAACAGGTGTGAGGTGGTATCTCATTGTGGTTTTTATTTGTATCCCCTAATAGCTAGTGAAGTTGAGCATTTTTTCATATGTTTGTTGGCCATTTGTATGTCTTCATGGGAGAAGTGTCTGTTCAGGTCTTCTGCCCATTTTTCAATTAGATCATTTTCTTATTGTTGAGTTCCAAAAGTTCTTTATATATTTTACATATTAGCCCTTTATCAGAGGCATTATTTGCAAATATTTTCTTGCATTTGGTTGGTTGCCTCTTTGTTGGTGGTTTCCTTTGCTGTGCAAAAGCTTTTTAGTTTGATATAGTCCCATCCTAAGTTGTGATATTTTCAATGGCAAGGGCTGAGTCTGATTAATTTTTCAACCCCATTGCCTAACCCAGTGGTTCCCGACTAGAAACAGTCTTTTTCTTCCATCCCAGGAAACATTTAGGAATATCAGGAGACTGTTGGTTGTCACAACTTGGTGGGGGAGCTACTGGCATCTAGTACTTAAAAGTCAGGCCTGCTGCTAGACACCCTACCTTGCACAGGGCAGTCCCCCACAAGACTCATCTGACCCAAAATGTCAATGGTGTCTGGGTTGAGAAACCCTGGTTTAGTCTAACATGTGACATAAGAATTAACACTAAATATCAGAAAGATATTCCCACCAAGAACTTTCTTCTACCCATATGTATCTGTCATACAGATAAGACCAACGTGATCTATAAACATCTAGACTCCTCATGCCAGATGTGTTAGCTATCTGGACTCAATTTGACAAGCTTGTGAACTTAATACGTTAACCAACAGAGCTCGTTCAGCAGACCTGAATGCCTCCATTTCAATGATGATCCCAAAGCTCTTGCCAGAGGAAATGTGGATGGGAAAGACTGAATCCTTCAGGTTAGTTCTCATGGAAAATCCAACTAAATTAAAGACAAAAATAACTTGGATAGATTTTTCTATAAGTAGTGCCCAATACTGAGGGAAAGCTTTCGGCTACACACCTATGACCGTCTTTTGGATCACCAATACCTAAATGCCCAGATGGGATTAAATTCCATCCTCTATTCTTGTCCTGACCCTCAATACAGCATTCTGTAATTTTTCATAGTATATGAGGGCTGTCCAAAAAGTATCCAGCCATGTAACCATTCTCATTATATTGACAATGGCTGAATTTTTTTCCAGACGGCCCTTGTATATTCCAAATTTAGAATAAGAACAATGAGAGAAAGCATTATTTTTATTTGAGCACTTACTATATGCCAAGCAATGTGCTCAGAGTGTTACTCATCTGTGGCTTAGCTCCTTGAATGCTCACAGCAACCCTAAGGGGTCGTTTCTATCATTATGCCTACAATACAGAGGAGAAAAATGAGACTCAAATACATAATATACAATGACACAACACAGCTGTTGTATCACAACACATGACTGTGCCCTGAGCCCAGCCCACTATAGACGGGTCACTGCTCAACCCCAGTTCCACCTGGCAACCTGCCTCGGGGGCCCATGATCCCTCTCACCTGAGTCAGCAACTAAGTCAAAGATTTCACCTTTGGGATAGTGAGCAAACATGCTGAAAATGTACAAAAGCCTCTCCAATTCTACACAACAGTATTCAGAAGTCCAAGCAATTGTCAACAACCCAGTGCTCTAAGGGACATCACCTGTAACAACATAGCAACACATTGGAATCGGGCCAGAAAACAATGTGGTTAGACCTGTCTGGACACTCTAAGACAGTCACTTAACCTTTGACTTGAAAAACTTTAAAAAATTAAAATGTGCTTATGCCAGCAATAAAAAAAGAAAAAACTTTCATATTAAACCCAAATAAGTCATACAGAAATGCATTATGTATAATCCCTTTTTAAAATTAATTTCCTCCACAAAACAAAATTTAATCGAATATATTTAGCATACTTCAAATCTGCCAAAGGCTGGTTATTTTAAGAATGGACAGTGACAGTTGTGACCCACTGGAAAACAGGGCCTTGCCAGATACCGATGGGTCATTGCCCAGCCCCAGTTCTACCTGGCACCTGGTCAGTAGAATCCCCTCTCTGCCAGCTCACCTGAACTGCTTTGGGGGCCCATGATTCTTCCCACCTGAGTCAACAATGAAGTCAAATCTATGCCTTCCCACTTCACCCTACATAGGAAGATCTTGAGTTAGCACCATGATGCTGAGATTCTATTCTTATTGATTCATAGAAAAAATACCACCTGTGTTAGTACTCTGTGTATACTGCAACGAATATCATCAACTTTAGCAACTCAAGCAATATCAATGTATTATCATGGGGTTTTATATGTTAGAAGTCTGCTATGGGACTCACTGGGCTAAAATGAAGGCCTTGGCAGGGCTGTATCACTTTCTGGATGATCTAGGATAGAACCCATGTCCTTGCCCTTTGCAACTTCTAGAAGTCGCCCATTCCTTGGCTTTTGGTGCCTTATTTATCTTCAAACTCAGCAACACTGTGTTTCTCTGTGCCTTTCTTCAGTAGCTTCATCTTCCTCTCTTTGTCTCCCTCTTCCACTTTTAAGGACGCTTGTGATTACATTGGGACCACCTGAATAATCCAGGCTAATTTCCCTATGTTATGGTCAGATAAGTAGCAATCTTAATTCCCTGCAACCTTAATTCTTCTTTGCTATGTAGCTTAACATATACAAGGGCTGTCCAGAGAGTATCCAGCCATGTAACCATTCTCATTCTATTGACAATGGCTGGATTTTTTGCAGAAAGACCTTGTATATTCATAAGTTCCTGGGGTTAGGACATAGACTGAAGGAGGGAGGCACTATTCTGCCTACCACACCACCTCTGGGATGGGGTAGCAAACTGTCAGAAGAATTTGGCCCCCATAATAATGTCTTCATTGCATTTGAAAGCCTTCCTACGGGACATGCCCTTCCTAGTTCGCCCAGTCCCTACCACTCTCTATTGTCTTTCCCTAGCACTCTGCCCACATTTGCATTATCTGCCTGGACCAAAGAGGCATTTTGGTTTTTCAACTCAGGTCTACTCAGTCTTCAAGAGAGGACCAGCTATGCTTAGCTTAGGCTCTTAGGAAGCCAAGCTCAGAGGGGTGATCTTGTGAATAGACCCCAAGAGTTCCTGGTACCATGTCAGTTGCCCTTCTCTCCAAAGCTATTCGAGTGAATAATGAATGCAGACTCTGGAATGCACACACACTGATGTGACTTCCAAAAAAAGAAACTTGGAGAAGCATTTGTTTCTATTGATGTCTCGGTGACTTACAGTTCTAGGTATATATCCCCAGAATGATTTATCTGATTTTTATAGATCCTTGACTTTTCCCAGCTGAAACTCAGTTACTGCCTCCACAATAACTCATTGGATTGATCACATTAAATTTAAAGGGGCACTAGAGAACTTTGGCTGCCTGAACTGTTCAAATCCTATCCTCTGTGGAAGGTTCTGCTATACTTTTAGATGATCTGGATACAAAGAACTGAAGGTCCACAGTAACACATGGCACCAATGGGGGCAGGGAATGCAAAGAGGCTGGAGGCAGAGCCAGCTTGAGAACAGTGTCAGACAAGGACCTTGGAGAGCAGACCAGGCAGAGGCCCAGGTGTGTCCAAGGGAAGAGCTCTCCTGAAGTAGCAGCTCAAGCAACAAGAACTTACGTGGAAGGGTGGTTATAAACAAAGGACAGGGGGATGTGGGGATGGCTCAGCAGGTTGAGCACTCATCTTGCAGCCCAGGTCTGAGGATCAAATCCTGGCCCCAGCCTGACCAGTGCAGACCCGTATGCTAAACTGGGGTGTGCCCTCAGTTTGGATCTCCCTGGGGCAAACTTCCTATGTGGGAGGCCCTAGGTTCAGCTCCTGCCCTGGGCATGCTTCCCATGGAGGAGGCCTCCTGCCTGGTTCCCACCCTGCACAGACCCACGCCCACCTGTGGAGTGAAACTATATTGAAAACTATTGACATACAACTATGGAGATTGCTCTGGGTCCTCCCCCTTTTCTCTCTCTCTCTTTCTCTCTCTCTCTCTCTCTCTCTCTCTCTCTCTCTCTCTCTCTCTCTGTGCATCAAAAACAATAAAAATAAATCTTCAAAAAAGAATGAGTTACCAATCAATGTCACCCCAATAAATTTAACGAATAAATAAATAAATAAATAAATGTCTGATTGCTTGCACCATAGACTTAACTTTGGGAGCCCACCAGCATCATGGCCTCCTGAAATGAGATCCAACTGTTTAACTAAACTGACATTTTGGGGGAAGCTGGGATGGGGATGGCTCTGCAGGTTAAGCACTCGCTTTGCAGCCCCAGGGACCTAGTATTGAATCTCAGCCTGTGCGGACCCATGTACTGAACTGGGGTGTGGCCCCAGTTTGGTTCTTGCTGGGGTGAGCTTTCCATGTGGGAGGCCCTTGGTTTAGCCCCCAGTTTGGCTCCGGGCTTGAGGCAGCATTCCTCCCCTGCATGAGGCACCCAGCCAGGTTACCACCCTGTGCGACCCCCGCCCACCTGTGTGGAATCAAACTGTGTTGAAAACTGGTGAATCTACAACTATGGAGACTGCTCTGGGCCTTCCCCCTTCTCTCTGTCTCCGTCTCTCTCTGTCTCTAAAAAATAAAATATCTTTAAAAAATAATAAATCTTTGAACTGACGGTTTCTTAAAGCCTGAGACTGGTATTATGAGATACAGAATAATTTAGCAACCAAAATCCTGGAATGTGAAACTTCCAGGGAAGTTTCAGAGGATGGAGCTGTGGGGGTTCAGAACAAGTCACCATTACGATGTGCCTCTGTCATTTATACAATGGAATACTACTCAGCAATAAGAAGAGATGAAATACAGCAATTTGTGACAATACAGACGGACCTCGAAAACATCTTATTAAGCAAAATAAGTCAAACTGAAAGAATCAAGAAACATATGACCTCACTTATAGGTGGAATATAAAACTGAAAGGAACAAAGAAACAAAGACTCATGGACGCAGTCAATAGTTTAGTGGTTGCCTGAGGGTAAGGGGGGAGGTGGGTGGGAGAGATGGGGGGGAGTGGGGAGGGGGAATCAAAGATACAGTGATGGAAAGTGAGCTGATTCTGGGTGGTGAGCACATAATGTGATGTATTGACAATGTGATGCAGAATTGTACCCCTGGAAACAATGTAATTGATATCAATTAATGTCACCCCAATAAATTTAACACACATAAACACACCAAATAAAGAAAGAAAGAAAGAAAGAATGAGAGAAGTGGGATCCCTAATAGGGTTTAAGAATTGCCCTTCCTCAGAAAGTCAAGGCAAGGAGGGTGAAGAATTTTATTAAAAGCTCACAGCTGTCAGATACTGTACCTCAACCTATGACATTTATCCATTTATTCTTCCAACCTTGGCAGAATTAGTCTTATTGGGGAAAGCCGGGACGGCTCAGCGGGTTGAGCGCTCGCTTTGAGGCCACGAGGACCGAGGATCGAATCCCGGCTCCGGCCCAGGCAGGACCCACATGCTGAGCTGGGGAGTTCCCACAGTTCGGTTCTCTAACTGTCTCTGTCTCTGTCTCTCTCTCTATCTGTCAAAAAGTAAAATAGAAATAACTATGCACTGAA
>PVKE010028696.1:0-20761 GCA_004027555.1 Craseonycteris thonglongyai
ATGAGGAAACTATGGAACAAGGAATGTAAATAGCTTGCCCAGAGTCATACAGAGAGACAAGGACCAAAACAGGAACAAACTCAAGTTCTGCAGGGCTTAAAGCTAATATACATGGGAGTATAAAGGCTCTCATAAATGAAGAGTATTCAAATATACAAATATAAAATTAAACATAAAAGTGAATATCCAAAATGAAAATAGAAACCACAACTACTCACTTGAGTCTTGGTTATACAAGTTTCTCCCTCCTGAGATGGCTCTGGACAATTCCCCTAAAATGATCACATAGAAAATGCTTCCTGGTTGGTACTTGTCTTTCTCTCACCATATAGAACACTCTGTGACTCCTTTCACTCACAGGGGCTGTGTAACGGAGAGGCCCTGAATTTGGAGCAATATTAGCTCATGATAAATATGCCTCTAGACAGAGAGGATTTAATCCCAATGTGCTCTTCTCCAAAGTCCAGATCTCAGGTACCATTTTGGATCTGCATGGTCCAGAGGGCCTGGCACAGGTGCTCAGTACATGCTAGGGAGGCACATTCTTGAACGAGGCCCACCTAAGTCACTGTTCCTCACATTACATAGTTAATCTTCTTCGCAGTATCTATTATTATCTACAATTATATTATTTGTATGTTTGTGCGTTTATTGTCTGTTTGTTCCACTAGAACATAAACTCTGTGAGATTGAGGAACTTATCTACCATTGTTCCACATTATGCTAACATCTAAAATTTAGTAGAAATAAACATATGTTGAATAAATGAGTACCGGGTAAACAAATGTTAACTTAATGAACAAATTAAAATACTTTTGGATTAAATTAGCTCAAAGCTGGGGATGTCAGAATAGCTCAGCAGGTTGAGTGCTTGCCTTGCATCCATGAGGTCTGCTGAGATTAAATCCCAGCCGTGGTCCATGCATACCTATATGCTGAACTGTGGCATAGCTGGTAACTGCTTGAATGGCACAGTGGTGAAGGTTCTCACCTCCCATGGGGAAGGCCCTCAGTTCAATTCCCACCTCACGCAGCCTCACATCCACCTCTGTGGAATGAAACCATGTCGTAACTGATGATGTACAACTATGGAAACTGCTCTGGAACTTTCCCAACTCTCTCTCACCTTCTCAAACAATAAACTAAATCTTTTTTTAAAAGAGATAGCTCAAAGCCTAAAGAAGACATACCAAAAAAAAAAAAGTTTATAATAGTTTGTAGTATTTGAAAAACTCATGTAATGATCTTAAAAGAAAATTTGTATTTTTCATAAGTCATGCATTTTACTAAGTGTATTTTGTTATAATGTTCAATATATCAAATTCCAGGTGTGATCCATAGTTCTTGAGCAAGAGTTATTATCCTTTCTCTATAGTTATTATAAGTTTATAATCTAAAATAATATTCAAGAATTATTTTTGTTAATATGGCAACCAAAAAAGTCACATCACATAATTGCTTTGGGGATCAACAGACATATAAAAGAACTAATAATAATAGCTTCTTTTTCCAGTGGAAACATTTAAGTTTTGCTCTTTATGTATAATTTATCTTCACCTGAGAAATCATCAGAAAATATTATTTTTTTTAAAAAGGAGAAATGTTCATTTTTTGACTATGAATCACATGAAATAATTGCAGTAACTCTGTATTCTATATCTTTTCACACTAGTCTACTTTACAGACTATTTCATTTTTATCCTCATTTTACATTTGAATAACATGATTAAAATTCAAAATAACCACTTTGTTTTCTTAAATTACATAATTGTTATTGAGGAAAAAATACAGATGACAGAAAGTTATCTGAGATAAATATTTGAGGTTAAAATGTCTTTTTTTTCTGTGCTTATATTATGTATGTTTTTTTAAAAATTCTCAAAACAGCCATACTTAATGTTACATTGAGGAATGGTTCACTTCCCTGTCAAGTTTCTAAGCATCCCCAAAACCTGTTTCTGTTTATTTTGGTTAACAAGATATCCAATTCTTCATCCAGTATTCTTTTCTTATTATTAGATTTATTTGGGTGACACTGGTTAATAAAATTATACAGGTTTCAAATGTGCATTTCTATAATATATTATATATATATATATATTGCATTGTGTGTTCACCACCCAGTCAATTCTTCATCTAGTATTCTGATAAGTTTTATGAATATACTTCCAGTATCGATTTATTTACATTGCTGTCAAACATATGGCGTTAATGGTGGAGGGACAACTCACTGACTTTCTAAGGAAAAATTGTATACATCACTTCTTATATGAAAATAAATACCAGAATAATCAGATAATCAAATAGAAAGAAAGCAAAAACCACAAAATTATAAGAAAAAATAAGAAATTTCTACTTCTTGTAATAGTAGATTAGATAATTCAATTGACACTCCAGCTTAGAACAACATTGCAAAATACACTTATACAGGGAAAGCCGGGACGGCTCAGCGGGTTGAGCGCTCGCTTTGAGGCCACGAGGACCGAGGATCGAATCCAGGCTCCGGCCCAGGCAGGACCCACATGCTGAACTGGGGAGTTCCCACAGTTCGGTTCTCTAGCTGTCTCTGTCTCTGTCTCTCTTTCTATCTGTCAAGAGTAAAATAGAAATAAATATGCACTGAAGATAAAATAATTACTCTCTATAAATATAAAAAAAAAGATATAAAATATACTTATACAGACACTTACCACACAGTATGCAACTATTGTAATCTTACATATTGCCAAGGGAAATATAAGTATGTGTCTACATGAAGACATTTTTGCTTTACATAAATGTTTATAGCAGCTTTATTTTTAAGAGCTAGAAACTGGAAACAATACAAATGCCTATTACCAGGTAAATGGCTAAACAAATTTTAGATACATATTCACAGTGGCACACTACTCAATTTTAAAAAGAGGGAGTGATTAACATACAATACAAATGAATCTTGAGATAATTATACTGAGTGCAAGAATCCATACAAAAAATAGTAAATGCTTTTATATTTTCATTTATATAAAGTTCTAGAAAATGCAAGCTAGTTTAGAGTGACAGAAGATAGATCGGTTGTTACCTGAAGATGGGGAGTTAAGATGAGGCAGAGGGTAAAGCCAGAGGAGTTACAAGAAACATGAGGAACATTTTGGGGGTTATAGATATGTTTATTATTTTGATTATGGCAATTGTTTAATATATATATATACATACATATATATATATATATATATATACATACACACACACACACACTATATGTTACAGATATATAAAATATATATATGAAATAAATACCTCAGCAGTATTTACAACAATAACTTCAATAACATACCTTGACAAAAATAAGTCTACTTGCATGTATTGGAAAGCTTAAGATGTCAGTGAAAAATGACAGCCAAGTTCCAGGCAAAGAAGTAATTCCAGAAAGATGAGTATGGTATTGGGTTGTTTGTCCCTATGAAAAGCCCTTTAAATGCTTGCCTTAAGAAATACTGAAAGTGAATGGACAAATTATCTAGTTTTAAAAAGTTAGAAAAAGAATAACAGCACAAAATAAAGAAAACCAACATAAAGGATAAAAAAGTAAAAAGAACAGAAATTAACTAATCAGAAAACAAGAAATTAATAACACAATTAAAACCAAATGCTGATTTTAAAAACTTGGATTAATTTTTAAAAAATAGAAAAATAATAAATAAACATACTAGGAATGAAAAGAGGACATAACTACATAGGGAGTAGATGTTTAAAATCATAAGAAATATGCAACTTTATGCCACCATGCAAGGTTTGACAATTAAATTCACAAACTCATCATAGAGAAAGTACTACATACCTCATCACTGAATATCACTATTGTCACCTTTTGAAGTACTCCCTTTGGAAAGCTATTCACCAATGCTAGCTACCTAGCCTACCTTTCAAGGCAATTTTGGAACTCTTTTCTTGGAATGGCCTTCAAAGCCCTTGTCGCATTAACCTTGATGTCCTGAATGTCATCAAAATGCCTTCCTTTCAATAATTCCTTTGTCTTTAGGTAAAGAAAAAAATCATTGGGAGAAAGAGCATGTGAGTAGGAAAAGTGTCCCAGTACAGTCATTTGTTTACTGACTACCATCTCCCTCACAGACAGTGCCATGTGAACTGATGCAATGTCATGATGCAAGAGACATGAGTTGTTGGCAAAAATTCAGGTCGTTTTCATCTGACTTTTTCATACAGCATTTTCAGCACTTGCAAACAGTAAACTTGGTTGACTCTGCAGTTGGTACAAATTCATAATGAACAATACCTCTGATATCAAAACAGGTTAGCAACATTGTTTTGACTCTTAATTTAGACTGGAAGATCTTCTTTGGTTGTGGAGAATTGGCTGACTTCCACTGTGTACTTTGACACTTTGTTTCAGGGTTGTGTTGGTACATCCATGTTTCATCACTAACATGGCCCATACCATCATTTTACCTCTCCAAAAGGTCTTGGCAAACTTCAGCTCTCTTTTGCTTTTGTTCATCAGTGAGCACTTATAGGACTCTTTTTGCACACATCTTTCTCACGCCAAATTTTTTGGCTAATGTGTTTCTATTTATCAACATTTGCTTCATGTGCGATGATTCTCACAGTCCGCTGACAATTTTGATGCACAATTCAATGAATCTTTGCAATGTTTTCATCAATTCTGTTCTTTACCGCCTGCCCTGATTTCTTTTCAGCAGTGATGCTTTCTCTCCCCTTAGAAAAACATTTAATCCATTTGTACACTGCCATTTTCTTTATGGCATTATCCCCATGAAGTTGGACTAACATGTTTCTCATTTCACTTCTACTCTGCAAAGTTTCATAAAATATTTATTGTTTGCTCATTGCTCTAATTGAAGCTCCAACATTTTCATAATTATACACAAAAACACGCAACAACAATAATGAATGCCCCTCAGCAAGGCACAAGTAACACATTCACTTGAACACAGCTATGAGACACTGATATACCAAGATTATGAAACCTTACTGAGTTGTTTGTACGGTGGTGTCAACCTAAGTGTACAGTGGCAAGCTCGTGAACTTAAATGTCAGACCTTGTATATTCACTTGATCTGAGAGCACAAAAATATGCAAAGCAATTACTAACAGACCTAGAGCAAAACACTGACAAAAATACAATTATAGTAGGTTAATTCACTGATAGACATGGGTAGAGTATAAAAATAGGAAGTCAATAAGAAAATATCAGTCTTATATGGTACAATAGACCAAGTGAATACAAGTGATATTTACAGATTTTTTCATCCCAAAATATCAGAATACACATACTTCATAAGTGCACACAAAACATTCTCAAAGATAAACTACACGTTAGGGCACAAAACTACAAGAAGACTTAAATCATACCAAGCATATTTTTCAACCACAATGTAATGAAACTAGAAAGTAAATATAAGAAGAAAGCTAGGAGAAACAAATATGTGAAGATTAAACAATGTGCTACTGAATGAATATAGGCTCAAATTAAAAATAAAAGAGTGTGAAAGATACATAGAGATAAATGAAAATGACAATATGACATACCAAAGAATTTGAGATGCAGTAGAAGTGGTACTAAGAGAGAATTTTATACTATTATTACAGGTCTACCTAGTGAAACAAGAAATATCAAATAAACAATCTAACATTACACCTTAGAGAAATAGAAAGAGAGAACAACTGAAGCCCCAAGTGAGTAGAAAAAAGAAAGCAGTAAAAATTAGAACAGAAATAAATAAAATAGAGAACAAAAAGACAACAGAAAAAAATAATGAAACAAAGATGTGGTTCTTTGAAAAGATAAAATTGACACACCTCTGGCTAGACTCACTATAAATAAAAGAGAAAAGAGTCAAATAAATAAAATAAGAAATGAAAGAGAAATTACAATGGGTACCACAGTCATACAAAGGATTATACAAGAATACTACAAAAAGCTCTACTCCATCAACTTCAATAACTTAGAAAAAATGGACAAATTCTTAAAAATATATAACCCTTCTAGACTGAACCATGAAGAATTGAAAACCTAAATAAATTGATCACTAGTAAGTTAATTGAAACAGAAATAAAAAATCTCCCTAAAAACAAAGGTCCAGGACCAGATGAGTTCACTGGTAAATTCTACCAAATGTTCCAAGAAGATTTAATACCTAGCCTTCTCAAATTCTTCTTAAAAATTGAAGATGAAGGAGTACTTCCTATGTCATTTTATGGGGCCAACATTTCCCTGAAAGCAAAACCAGGTAAAGACAACACATACACATACAAAAATTACAAGCCAATATCTCTGATAAACATAGATACAAAATTCTAAACAAAATACAAGGAAATTAAATACAATACTTTAAAAAGATACTATATCATGATTAAGTGAGGTTCATGCCAGAGATGCATAGATGGCTCAACATATCCAAATCAATCAATGTGATATACCACATAAATAAAATAAATGATAAAAATTATATTATGATATTAATAGATGTGGAAAAGCATTTAACAGGATACAACATCTATTTATCATTAAAATACTCAATAAAATGGGTATGCAAGGAAGTAACTCAACATAATAAAGACAATATATGAGAAAACCTCAGCCAATATTATACTCAATGATGAAAAATTGAAAAGTTTTTCTTCTAACATAAAGAACAAGATTAAGATGCTCACTCTCACCACTATTATTCAAATAGCACTGGAGGTCCTACCCAAAACAATTAGGCAGGAAAAAGAAATAAAAGGCAATCAAATTTAGAATTAGAAAGTAAAACTGTCACATTTTATAGATAATATGATTATATATATATAAGGGTATATATATTCCAAAACCTCCACCAAAAGACTATTAGAAACAATAAACTAATAAAGTTATAGGT
Organism: Craseonycteris thonglongyai; assembly: GCA_004027555.1. Taxonomy (NCBI): domain Eukaryota; kingdom Metazoa; phylum Chordata; class Mammalia; order Chiroptera; family Craseonycteridae; genus Craseonycteris; species Craseonycteris thonglongyai. Next base: position 6,882 of record PVKE010028696.1, read on the forward strand.
TATAAAATTAATACACAAAAATGTTTTGTGTTCCTATATATTAATGATGAAATTTCAGAAAAAGAAATGAAGAAAACAATCCCATTTACAATTGCAACAAAGAAGATAAAATGCCTAGGAATAAATTTAAAAGAAGTGAAGAACTCATACATTGAAAACTACAGGACACTATTGAAAAAAATTGAAGACATAAAGAAATGGAAAGACATTCTGTGTTCATAGATTAGCAGAATTAATATTGTTGAAATGGCCATATTACCCAAACCAATATACAGATTTAATGCAATCTCCATTAAAATTGTACTGACTTTTTCACAGAAATAGAACAAAAATATCTTCAAATTTATATGGAACAAGTGATTCTGACTAGCCAGAGCAATACTGAGAAAAAAAGAACAAAGCCAGAGGTATCACACTCCCTGACTTCAAACTATACTACAAAGCTACCATAATAAAAACAGTATAGTATTGGAAGAAAACAGACACACAGACCAATAGACAAGAGTTGAGGGTAAGCTGGGATGGCTCAGTGGGTTAAGCGTTCGCTTTGCAGCCCCAGGGACTAAGGATCGAATCCCGGCCCTGGCCCGTGTGGACCCATATGCTGAACTGGGGAGTGCCTCCCATTCAGTTCTCACGGGTGTGAGACTCCGACCCGGATCCTGCCCTGTGCAGCCCCACGCCCACTTGTGGAATGAAATTATGTGGGAAAGCCGATGATGTGCAGCTATGGAGATTGCTCTGGCACTCTCCCCTCCCCATCCCCAGTCTCCCTCTGTCTCTGTCAAAAGCAATAAAATAAATCTTAAAAAAAATAATAATAATTGAGAGTTCAGTAATAAACCTACATATATAAGGGCAACTCATATTTAACAAAGAAGTCAAAAACATACAATGGAGAAAAGAAAGCTTCTTTGATAAATGATGTTTGGAAAACTGAAAATCAGCACCAAAAAAAAAAAAAAAAAATGAGACTAGACTACAATTTGTCACCATACACAAAACTTAACTAAAAATGGGTTAAAGACTTGAATATAAGACCTGAAACAGTAAAATACATAGAAAAAAATATGGATACTTAACTCATGAACCTTGATCTCAGAGGGGTGTTTTGTGAACTTGATGCCAAAGGCAAAGGAAATGAAAGCATCAAACTAAAAAACTTTTGCACAGCAAAAGAAACTACCACCTGCAACAAAAAGCAAACAATCAAATGAGAAAGATATTTGTAAGCTGTATCTTAAATAAAGGACTAACATCCAAAATATATAAAGGACTCATGCAACTACACAAACAAGCAAACGAACAAACAAACAAACCAAAACTACTTTAAAAAGTGGACAGAGGACACAAATAGACACTTTTCTAAGCAACACATATAGATGGTCAACAGATATATGAAAATTGGTCAATATCACTAATCATCAGGAAATTGCAAATAAAAACCACCATGCTATATGGACTGTTAGAATGACTATTATCAATTAAAAAAAAAGTAAAGAGGGGAAGCCGGGATGGCTCAGTGGGTTAGGCGCTCACTTTGTAGCACCGGGGACCGAGGATCGAATCCTGGCCCCGGCCCGTGCGGAACCATATGCTGAACTGGGAGCTCCCCTAGTTCAGTTCTCTCTCTGTCTCTGTATATCTCTCTCTCTTTCTCTCCTCTGTCAAAATAAATAAATAAATAAATAAAATATATATTAAAAAAAAAATAAAGAAAGAAAGAAAATAACAAGTCTCAGAGAGGATGTGGATAGGAAACTCAAGCACACTGCTGGTGGAAATATAAACTGGTGCAGCCACTGTAAAAAACAGTATGGAGGTACCTCAACAAAATAAAATTAGAGCTACCATACAACCCAGCAATTCCACTTCTGGCATCTACCTTAAATTTTGAAAACAGTTATTTGTAAAGATATGTGTACCCTATGTTCACTGCAGCATTATTCATAATAGCCAACACATGAAAACATCCTAAGTGTTCTTTGACCAATGATTGAATAAAAAAGAGGTGTGTATATACAATGGAATATTACTCAACCATAAAAAATGAAAAAGCACCATTTGTAAGGACATGGATGGCTCTTGAGAGTATCTTGCTAACTAAAGTAAGTCAGGCTGATAAAGACAAGAACGATATTATTTTGTTCATATGTGTGATATAAAACAAAAAGCAACAAGTGCACATACAAAAGACAAAGAGAACCTCATAGATATAGACAGCAGAATGATGGTTAACAGAGAAAAGGGGTGTGGGGGTAGCATGAAGTTGGTAAATGTAGTCGATCATATAGTGATATAAGTAGACAAGACTTTAGGTGGTGAGCACACAATGGAGTATACAGAGGTTGCACACCTGATGTATACCTGAGATTTTCATAACGTTATTAGCCAAGTTTACCTCAATAGATTTAATTTAAAAATAAATAAATAAAATGAAATAAAAAACTAGAGCCATTGTGTCAACATGGACAATTTTTTTAAAAATACGTAGAGTAAAAAATGTAGGTTGGAACACAGGATTATAACACTTAAAATCTTACAGTCAGCAAAACAATAAAAACTTCATGGACAAAGACATGTATAGTAAAAATAGAAAAATATGTGTAGGGATAACAAGTACCAAATCATGATACTAATTATTTCTTGGAAGAGGAATGAGGTCAAAGTAGGATTCACTGTATTTGTTAGATTTTATTTCTTAATAAAAACAAATCTATAGAAAACACAGCTAGATGTAATGATTGTAATGTTGTGTGATATGTACAGAGGTAGTTATTATGATACTATACTATATACTTTTTGTATGCTTAAAGTATTTCATAATTTTAAAAAGAAAAATTTTATATACAGATGGTGAATCCTATTCTGGTGACAGAGTAGTGCTGAGAAAAAAGACAGTGATCCAGGTGATCCAGTCATTAATGAATTAAGATGTGTGAATGAATATATGTACCCAGAAAGAGTAGATAAAAGCAACGGAGAGGACAATCAGGCTTGTGTTTCATGGGGCTTGAAATGGAAAAAGGAGGCAGCATATTATCAACATTATATATAAATCCCATTTTTTTTTAATTTATAAGAGAGTTTTCTCCTGTCCTGGAACCATCAAAGGTTTTTACATATGATGAATATTAATTAATCAGTGCTGCCAGCTTGGGGCCCAAATAAAAAGATTTTTATTGACCAAATTATTGTCCATGGCCATGGGCATTGCAGTGATTCTCAAACTGTGATTGATGGCACAGCATTCTGAAAAGTTTGACCCTAATCAGTGGTGAAGGAACACATCATGGCAATGCTGCCAGAAGGAGAAAATTGATTATATTTTGGCTACAATGGGATTCATTCCAAGGGAGACATCAAAATCCTCTCTGAGAAGGATTTTGAGCTAGACTGGTTGTCAGAGCACTTAGATTTCTCAGCAGAGGCGAGTGAAGCTTTGAGTTCCCCCGCCAAAAATTTTGAAGTTAGTATTGTCAAGAAACATCCTGCCAGGACTTATTTATGTTTCCAGGTTTCAATACATTTTACCCACATTATAATGTATACTCCAAACATAAGTTAAAATTGCATTTTTTTATTCATTAGAAATCGAAGATACTAACACAGACCTGTACAAAAAAATCCAAGAACATAAAGTGACTCCAGCAGCTCTTTAAGCAATGCAGGAATTTTAAACTTTTTTAATGGCATTTCATGGGGTGCATCCAACTCGTAGGCCTACTAATAGCAAAAGAGACAATAGAATTATAGCATCTTAGGGTGAGGAAAAACTTGCCTTACTGTCTAGAGAAGATGAATAAATGTTCATCTAAGATGCAAGAAATCTCAGAACTATTGACGTTGTTTCACTTAAGATTTGGAAAAGACTTAGATACAACACTAAACCTAGAAATTATGTAGGAACAAGCAAACATTACAATGTGGTTTCATCTGCTAAGATTCAAGGATGTTGATCAATGTAGTTCATTTCTGGAAAACCTATAGTTAAATAGCTGTAAACTGGGATTTAAAAAAAAAAGGTTTATTTTACTGTTTTTGACTGAAGAAGAGAGAGAGAGAGAAAGAAAGAGAGAGAGAGAGATGAGAGGAGAGGGCCCAGAGCAGTCTCCATGGTTGTGACATGGTTCCATTCTTCACAGGTGGAGGTGGGGCTGTGCAGGGTGGGAACTGAACTAGGGGCCTCCAGCATGGTAGGCTAGCACCTTTGTCATTAAGCCATGTAGGCAGTTAGTTACCAGTCGCACCCCAGTTCAACATAGGGGTTTACATGGGCTGGGAACTGGAATCAAACCCTGGACCTTGAGATTGCAAGACTAGCACTCAACCACTGAACTATCCCAGCATCCTTTGCAAACTGGGGATTTGTGATATAATGGAGAAGATGATGGGGCTGAACTGATATATGGTATTCAAATATTGACTGAAGCAGAAAGAGGAAAAGGAAGGGGATCAGGAACAAGAGTGCAGTAGAGTAAATTTATCATAATACATTTGTATTGCTATTAAAATACTAAACTGAGAAGAAATAACTAAAAACAATGTCATTAGCTCTGTGTAGTTTTATAAGATAAAACTAAAATTCATGGAAAAGGCCAAATGCTCAAGAACAAGTCAGTATATATTTCAAGCCAAATGGGTGTGGTCTTCCATTCATATTCAAGATTTATTACAAAGCTACATAAATTAAGGGAATGTAGTATTTCTTTGGGATTAGACTAATGAACCAGTATAAAAGAATACAAAAGTCAGAACTTACCAATGCAACTGTGGATACTTAAACTATGACAAAGGTGATATTACATTCCAGTATAGAAGGAATTAACTTTTTCTACAGATATTATTAGGAAAATTCATTATGCAAACAGGAAAAATACACATAGATTCCCTACCTCATGTCACTTGCAAAAATAAATCCCAGGTGAATAAAAGGCCTAAATGTGAAACATAAAACTTAAAACTTTTAGAACAGACTATGGAATATTTTTATGATTTCAGGGCAAGAAATAATTTCTTCAATAAATGAACAAGTAAACAAACAAACAAAAGAATCACATACTCTAGAAGAAAATATAGATAAATTTGGCTACATTACAATTCAAGAAATCTATACATAAAGAAATACAGATTACTCACGGAATGAAGATACATTTGCAACTTATATAATGATAATGAATTACTAACCAACCAAAATATTAAATATTAAAGTAATATTAAATATTACCAAATAGATATTAATATTAAATAATTAAATCAACCTTTGATAAATCAATTAAATATTTTAAATCTTATATATCAGTAACAGAAAAAAAAAAAGGAAATGGACAACATAAACAGAAAATTTACAGAAGAGAAAATCCAATCAATCTACTAAATATTTGAAAGTATACCTAACCTAGAATACAGTGAATATAATTAATAATGTCTGAAAAGTTATTCATGGTTTCAGGTGAACACTGGACCCATTGCGGGGAACACTTCATAAATGATGTATGAGGGTCATTCAGAAAAAAATCAACCATAAATACCTCTATTTTTCATATTACAGGGCTGGATATTTTGTGGACAGCATATATATCCTGATTAGTAATCCAGAAAATACAAAAATAAAAATAAAACAAGAGATGTTAGTTATATAACTCTTCCCATGAGATTTTCTTTCTTTGTTGCTTTCAGTTTTATATTCCACATATGAGTGAAGTCATATGGTTCTTAGCTTTGTATGTCTGGCTTATTTTGCTTAGCATGATGATCTCAAGTTTCATCCATGTATGTAATTATTTTTTGTTTTATTTTATTGTTTTTGACAGGGACAGAAAGAGACAGAGAGAAGGGGGAGGGCCCAGAGCAGTCTCCATAATTGTACGTCATCAGTTTGTCAACATGGTTTCATTCCATACAGGTAGGTGGGGGCTGCATGGGGTGGGAACCAGCCTGGGAGCTTCCCGCGTGGGAGGCACGCTCCCTTGAGCCAGGGGCCAAATGGGGGAGTGGGGCAAGAACTGAACTGGGGCCTCCCTCATGGGAAGTACACCCAGTTCAGCACATGGGTCCACAAGGGCTGGGGTGGGGATTTGATCCTTGGTCTCCAGGGCTGCAAAACAAGTGCTTAATCTGCTGAGTCATCCTGGCTTCCTCTGTGTATGTAATTTTTACCAACCGATGTAACCCAAATAAATGTAACAATAAAAATTTTTTTTAATGAAAAAACAAACAAACAAGAGACATCAGTTAATATTCATTAAATTGGAAATTTCAAAGTCTGTGCTATGAACAGAATATTTGTATCCCCAAAATTCATATATTGAAATCCTAGCCCCAATATTAGGAGTTTGAGACTTTGAGAGGTGATTAGGTCATGAGTAAAATGAGTTCTCTTATCAAAAAGACCCTAGATAGTTCTCAGCTCTCCACCAAGTGAGAGTACAATGAGAAGTAAGTAGCCCACAAACCCAAAGAGGGCTTTCAATAGAAACTGACCCTGCTATCTTAGACGTCAAGCCTCCAGAATTGTGAAAAATAAATTTCTATTGTTTATAAACAACCCGATCTGACACTTTCTTATAGCCGCCTAACCAAACTAAGAACACCGTCAATGTTAAGTGTTGGCAAAGATGTGGAGCAGAAAGAGTTTTTGTAACTCACTGGGGTTCACCTACTCTACAGAGCAATTTGGCAATCTCTAATAAAGATGAATATGGGCAGTCAATTCACTTCTGATATGTACTAGTGTTTTCAGTGCAACAATATACATAATTGCAGAATTGGAAACAACTTGTTTTTAAAGATTTATTTTTATTGTTTTTGACAGAGAGAGAGATACAGAGACAGAGACAGAGAGAAGAGAGAGGGCCCAGAACAGTCTCCACAGCTGTACACCATCAATCCCTCCACACAGTTCCATTCCACAGGTGGGCTCGGGGCTGCAAAGGGCAGGAACTGGGCCAGGGTCTCACCCCAGTAAGAACCGAATTGGGGGCACTCCCCAGCTCAGCACATGGGTCCGCACTGCCAGGGCCAGGATCCAATCCCCAGTCCCTGGGGCTGCAAAGTGAGCACTTAACCCACTGAGCCATCCCAGCCTCCCCAAAACAACTTATTTTTAAAGTAAAAAAATTAGAGGTACATTTGTCAGCATGGATAAATCCCTAACATATAACATTGAGTGAAAGAAGACAATTTGCAAACATATATACATACATATATATATATATATATATATATATATATATATATATATATATATATATATATATATACACACATATATACACAAAGATACATTAACTTATCATTTTTTAAAAAATAGTTATTTATTTTTTATTGTTTTGAGAGAAGTAGAGAGAGAGGGAGAGAGAGAAGTGGGAAGGGCCCAGAGCAGTCTTCATAGTTGTACATTATCAGTTGTGACACAGTTTCATTCCACACAGGTAGATATGGGGCCATGCAGGTTGGGAACCAAACTGGGGTCTCCCCACATGGAATGCAAAAACCTTCACTGTGGGGCTTGGTGGTTACCAGTTGCGCCACAGTTCAGCATATGGGTTTGCATGGGTCAGGGTCAGGATGTGATCCCTGAAACTTGTGGTTGTAAGGCAAGTGCTTAAGCTGTTGAGCTATCCTGGTATCCCTACTTATCCTTATATATACATTTACCATACAATTAAAAAATAAGAGCAAAAAATTCTATATAGTGTTTATGTTACATTCTTATAAAGTAGAAGCATATAAGGATTTATTAAAACGTTAAACTTTGGAATTTTGACTCTAAGAGAGAAGAGGGATAATAGAACTATGGATAGATACAGAGTGGGTTTCAACTTTATTTGTATTATTTTCCTTCTTTTAAAATATCTGTAACAAACATGGTAAAATGCTTGGATTTGAAAGACATGGCTGGTGAGTACAATTCTTTCAACAAACATTCATACTACAATGTGCTGGGCACCGTTGGGGGCTAGTGATACAGCCATGAACAAGATGTTCAAGGCTCCACCCACACAAAGCTTATATCCTATAGGGAGAGATGGACCACATAAAATATTAAACAATTATTTATGTCAGCTAGTAAGTGCCATAAAGAAAAACAAGCAAAATGAAAAGTTATGGAGATGGTGGGTATGCTATTTAAATAGGGAAGTTAGGAAAGATGCTCAGAGTTGTTCAGTGTTTTCTTCCACATAGACAAAACACAACATTTTTTAGGAACATAAGAGGACACATGAATATCTAGAGAGACATCAAGTATCCCTGGATGAATACTCTAAATATATTATTTTTCTCAAAATTAATTGACAAAATAATTTTAAAATTGATTCAAAAATACTTGATATAGTATTTTTGAAATATTGAATATAGTACCAAAGAAATATTGAAAAAGAAGGGTAAAAAATGGGAATTTGATGTACTAGATATTAGTAAATCTTGTACATCAAAAGCAATTAAAATACCATGTCTAAGTTCAGGAACAGACAAATTAAAAGAAAACCTAAAACATTCAGGGATTGCTTGTCAAGATGGCAGAGTAGGTAAGTACTATTATTTGTCTCCTCTCACAACCACATCAAAATTACAACCAAACTACGGAGCAATCATCATTGATAATTACTTGAAGAGTAGCTGACCTGAAGGGTTACCTCTAAGGACATACAGAAAACATGTCAAGATGAGTAGGAGAGGCAGAAATGCAGAACAAGTTGTCCCCACACGCATGTATGACTAAAAAATCAAGAAGGATATATTAGCTGTGGATGTTCTTCCCTGAGGCAGGAGGTGTCTCAGCCCCATCATGTTCCCCAGCCCAGGGTTCCACTGTCAGGGAGAGAAGACCCCATAACTTCTGGCTGTGAAAACCAGTGGAGGCTGAGGCTGAGTGAGGTGGAAGGTGACTGCAGTCCTAGGTGTTCCTCATTGAGCCCACGCGTAAACTTACTTGCTGACAGACTCACTTGCACTGAGATCCAGCAGGGACAGCAGCTCAAAAGGTGCGAAGGACATATGGGGAGAAACTGAATTGTCTGGCTTTAAGGGAAGAGCTGGAGGGACAGCTTTCTCCCAGAGAGAAGTGCTGGCAGAAGCCACTTATTCTTGTTTATGTCCTTCCTCCTCCCATCATGCAATCACAGATGCCATCATATCTGGCTCTCCTTAACCTTCCATCCTTCCCCTGGTGATTCCCTGAGACCCTACCTCACCCAACTTGCAGGCCTACCTAAGCCACTTCCATTTGTCACTTTTATATAAATGGCCTGTTTTGACTCATGCTGCATATTTTCCTAAAATCTCTCAAAGATTCATAAAACCCAAGCAAGCAGCATCTGGCTTTGGGATGTTCCATATCTCTGGCTGAGCAGCCCTAAGCCCACCACTAGTGGCAGCCAACCTCAGTTTGTGGTTTGGCTTCTCCAGGCACCTCCAAGCCAAGTGTGGATGGTGGCAATATGCAGATTACTCTGTGGTTCATGCCAGGTGGCCCTTGGTAGGGGACAGGCTGTGACTGAACTTGGCCTGAGGCAAGGCCCCATCAGAAAACCCTGAGACTGTCACACCCAGTGGCCAGCTTTGATCCAAGACAGAGCATTACCAATTGCCTCCAAAGGGCAGATTAGGCAGCCACCAGAGCCGTGCTAAGGCGAATCCTGCTCTGCAGGGTCAGCCCTTGCACAACAGCTTATTCATTATAGTCACGACCAATCCTCAAAACCAATCATCCTCAGGATCAATCTCCTTTCCCACTGACATGTAAACAGCAACCAAGGCTCAACTACAACAGAAGGACAGGCACAACCCATGCAGGAAACACACCTGAAGCAGTTGGCTCAAGTGACCAGAGAAACTATACCACTGAGCTTCATAGCACACCTACAATATAAGGCCATTCTACTAAGACTGAGAGAGATAGCAACCCTACATATTACCTAAAAGCAAACACAGAGAGGCAACCAAAATGAGAAGACAAAAAACAAACAAACAAAAACATATTCCAAATAAAAGAACAGAGCAAAGCTACCAAGAAAAGAACTGAACAAAATGGAAACAAGCAATGTACTAGATATAGAGTTCCAAATACTGGTTATAAGGATGCTCAATGATCTCAGGGAGAAATTCAACAAAGAGATAGGAAACATAAGCATGGAGATAGAAAACATTTTTTAAAACAGAAAAAAAGAATACAATAACTAAAATGAAGATTACATCAGAAGAAATCAATATTAGAGTAGATGAAGCAGAAGATCTAAACTGTGACATAGAAGATAAGGTAGCAGAAAATACCCAATCAAAACAGCACATTAAAAAAGAAAATTAAAAAAAAAAACACACCCAAAATGAGGATAGTTTAAGGGGCCTCTGGGACAACATCAAGCATGACAACATTTATATCATAGGGGTGCCAAAAGGAGAAAAGAGAAAACCAGTAACTGAAAAACTACAGAGGATGCCAAAAAATGTCTACACATTTTAAGAAAGGAAAAAACTAGGGAAAACCATATGACTCAGCAGGTTAAGTGCTCATTTTGCAGCCCTGGGGACCAAGGATTGAATCCCAGCCCTGGCTTGTGCACTCCTATGTGCTTCCCATGTGGGAGGCACCCAGCTCAGTTCTCACCTCCTGGGTTAACTCCTGGCTCGAGGGGGTGTGCCTCCTATGCAGGAGGCCCCCAGCCCAGTTCCTGCCCTGTGAGGCCCCTGTCTACCACTGTGAACAAAACCATGTTGAAGACTGATGACATACAACTATGGAAATTGCTCTGGGAACCTCCCCTTTCTCTCTGTATCTCTCTGTCTCTGTCAAAAACAAGAAAATGAACCTTAAAAAAAGAGAAAGGAAAAAACTGTATTAAAATTGTAATACATAGTATATATCAATAACAGAAGATGAATACAAGTCATATTTGACTTCTGTAATTACAAGAGATGCTCAAAGTGGTTACTATCAGAATACAAACACTTGATTATGATGAACTGCTGCTTGAACAACATTGCCCAAAGTGTTCACTTGTATCTCTGCACATGCCATTTCAATTTACTATGGCTCTCAAACTTATCACAAATGCATACAATCGTTAGGCATATTGGAGGTTCTGTTGCATACTCGTACCTTCATTGTTGTTTTACTTCCACAACATTCTCAAATTTCAAATACTACTCCAAAATGTCCTTGTGCTATTTGAACAACAACTGTGTTTCTGCCATTTTCTTTGACTATTTTACCTATCACATGGTAATACTAGCATTCATTTGATAACACCATCTTTTGAGCAAATATCATAATACACATTGCTACTGTAATTCAATTCAACTTTGAAAAATAATACATAGATAACACTTCTTAAAAATGTGTATTTTTTGGCACCTCCAGTATTTGAAGAACTAATGACAGAAAACTTCCTAAACTGGCAAAGAAAATAGACACATAAACCCAGGAAGCATAGAGAGTCCCAAAAGACCCACACTAAGGCGCATCATAATTAAAATGCCAAAGTTTAAAGACCAAAACAAAAACAAAAAAAAACAAAAGAACTCTAACCAACAAGGTTATCCTTTAGAATGAAGAACAGATCAAGAGCTTCCTAGACAAGAAGCTAAAGGAGTTCATCACTACCAAACCAGTATTACAAGGAATGTTAGAGGGACTTCTTTAAGACATAGTTATAGATGATAAATGGATGGATGAATATATGGATGATAGACAGAGACAAATGATAGAGAAATAGATAGGTAATATGAACAATAAAGTGGCAATAACTACATATCTAACAATAATTACTTTCAAAGTAAATAGATTAAATGCTCCAATTAAAGGATAGAGTGACTGTAATTTATCATTTCTTATCGCTGAGTAGTATTCCATTGTGTAAATGTACCACATCTTCTTTATCCAGTCTTCGATCGAAGGGCATTTTGGTTGTTTCCATGTTCTGGCCACTGTGAACAGTGCTGCAATGAACATGCGGGTACAAACATCTTTAAAGATCAAGGCACTAGATATAAGGTGATGGAAGGGGAACTGATACTGAGTGATGAGCACATAATACGATGCATGAATGATGTGATGTGGACTTGTACATCTGTAAACTATCTAATTGTTACCAACCAATGTAACCTCATTAAATTTAACAGTAAATAAAAAAATAAAAATAAAAAAAGAAAAGAAAAAAAAGATAGAGTGGCTGAATGGTTAAGAAAACAAGACCCTTACATATGTTGCCTAAAAGACACTCACTTCAGATCAAAATATACAGACAAACTGAATGTAAAAAAAAAAAAAAGAAAAAGGAAAATGATTATCATTCAAATGGAAACAAGCAATAAATAAATAAATAAATAAAATGAAAAGACTTGGGTAGAAATACTTATACAAGACAAAATAGACTTCAAAACTGTCTATAATAAGAGACAAAGAAGGACCCAGTAATTATGCTTCTGGGTATTTATTCAAAGAAACCCAATACAGTATACCGGTACTACTTCAAGGGTATAGGTGCAACCATATGTTCATTGCAGCACTGTTTACAATGGCCAAGATTTGTAGGCAGCCTGGGTGTTTGTTCATCAGTGGATGAATGGTTAAAGAGGAGGTACATATATACAATGGAATAATGCTCACTCACAGAAGGAAATAGGTTCTTGCCATCTGCGGCAGCATGGATTGACCTGGATGGTATTGTGCTGAGTGGAGTACATCAGGGAGAGAGAGACAGATGCAATGCAATTTTACTTGTATGTGCAATCTAAAGAACAAGATAAACAAAACAGAGACACAGTCATAGATACAGACAACAAATAGATGATTGCCAGATGGGAGGGAGTTGGGGGAGGGGATAAAAGGGGAAAAATTAAGAAGTACAAATTTGTTGTTATACAGCAGTCCTGGTGATGTAGGGTATGGCATAGGAAATGTACTCAATAATATGGTGATAACTATGTGTAGTGCTAGGTGAGTACTAAACTTGTGAGGAGATGATTTCTTAAATTATATAAATGTCTAACCACTATGCTCTAGATCAGGGGTTCCCAACCTTTTTATACCCTAGGGCGCATTCTAAAATATCGGTAGGGAGGCAGGCACCAGCTATTTCTAAGGATATTTATTATTGAACAAGAATAAAAAATAATAAACAAAAATAATTTAAAAATAATGAATTTATTGTACAAATTATATACACACAAAGAAACATATATACAAAACGTAATACAAAGTAAATAAAAAACACACGTATAATAAAATCATTTAAAAAAACATAAAAGAAAAAAAAAAAACCCAATCTGTCAGTGTGATCTTTGGCATTGCATTTCATTGACCAGTGCCTCGTAATTAGGAGAATATGACGACAACCCTGTTAGCAAACAATTATTAAGATGCTCATCGGTAAGTTGAGATCTATATCGTGATTTTATTAAATTCATGTTTGAAAACAAAGATTCGCATAAATACGTTGACCCGAAAAACGATTTGATTTTATATGCCACTTTTTTAAAAAATGGGAACCTTTCCTTTTCAACTATGTTCCATAAGTCCTCTGATATTAAGGATTTTAGCAAAATATCGTTCTTAAGGTTCAAAATTTCTAACCCTAGTTCTTCTGCTTTCCCCTGAAACACGGTCTGCAATACATGCAGCTAGTTCTATTACATTTATTTGGCAAGTAAAAGGATTGATACAGAAGGAGACAATTGACTCGATATTTGTAAACTGCAGAAATCTCTCTTCAAACTGTTTTTGAAGCACTTGCAGGGTCTCAATAAATAATGACACGTTTAATTCATTGTTACCTAGCATTTTCCTCATATATGGGAAGTGCATGAGAGACTTGATATGCAGATGTGATATCAACAAAGTCAATTTTGCTTTAAATGCGTTTACAGAGCTTATCATT
>PVKE010028697.1:0-20781 GCA_004027555.1 Craseonycteris thonglongyai
TTTTTTTTTTTATTATTTGATTGAGAGAAGGTGAGAGAGAATGAGAGAAGAGAGAGAGAAGGGGAAGGGCCCAGAGCAGTCTTCATAGTTTTACATAATTAGCTGTGACATGGTTTCATTCCACACAGTTGGATGTGGGCCATGTGAGCAGGAACTGAACTGGGGGTCTCCTGCATGGGAGGTGAGAACCTTAACCCCCAAGCCATCCTGGTGGTTTCCAGTTGCACCGCTGTTCAGCACATGGGGTTGCACAGGCCAGGCCTGGGAATTGAACCCAGGACTTCACGATTGAGAGGCAAGTGCTCAACCGCTTAGCTATTCAGCATCCCTGCAACCTTTTTTTTTTTTTTGCATAGTACTGATTCAATTATATTGCTTCCTCTAGATGTAGTTAATTCATTTTTACTTTTGTATTTCATTGTATAAATATTGCACAAATTTATTTATCCATTCTGCTGTTTGGCATTTGGGCTGTTTCAGTTATTTTCTGTTACAAACAATGCTGCATTGGATATATATATATATATATATATATATATATATATATATATATATATATATATATATATATATCTCCTGATTCTTGTATGCACAAGTTTTTTCTGCATGTATACTTAAGAGTAGAATTATACTCATCCTAAAAAAATAATGCTAAGTTGTCTCCCAAAGTAGTTGACCCCAATTATATTCCTGCCAGCAGCATAGAAGAGTTCCTTTATAGCCTATCCTTGCCAACATGCATCCTCTTCAAACGTTTTAATTGCTGTATTGCCAAGCCAGTTGGTATAAAGTGATGTCTTCTTGTGGTCTTAGTGTTTATTTTTCACTGATTACTTGCTGTTTGTCTTCTAAGAAACACCTGTTCATGTCCTCTGTCCATATAAAAAATGAATTTTTCTTCTCTTAACAATTTATAGTTCTGTGTCAAATTTGTTTTCATTTATATGTACCGGTATTGCATATATTTTCCAATTTGAAGCTTGTATTTTTCTCTTTTGTTAGTATTTTTTTATAAATTCTCAATTTTAATAAAACAACTGAATCAAGTTTTCTCTTTTTTAAAGATTTATTTTTATTTTTTATTTTTTTTGACAGAGAGAGACAGACAGAGAGAGACAGACAGAGAGAATGGGGAGGGCCCAGAGCAATCTCCATAGTTGACAGCATTAGTTTTCCATATAGTTTCACTCTATAGGTGGGCGCGGGGCTGTGCAGGGCAGGAACTGGGCCAGGAGCCTCCCGCATAGGCCCTGGCAAGAACTGAACTGGGGGTACACCCCAGTTCAGCATGTGGGTCCTCATGGGTCGGAGCCGGGATTCGATCCCCAGTCTCCAGGGCTGCAAAGCGAGCGCTTAAGCCACTGAGCCATCCCAGCTTCCCCGAGTCATGTTTTCTTTTTACATGTTTTGTTTTGTTTTGGTGACTTGTTTATGAAATTCTCTCAAAACCTGAGGTCAAAAAAAGCAGTTTAGGGAAAGCTGGGATGGCTCAGTGAGTAAAGTGCTCGCTTTGAAGCCCTGAGGACCAAGGATTGAATCCCGGCCCCAGCCCATGCGGACCCACATGCTGAACTGGGGTGTGCCCCCAGTTCAGTTCTTGCCGGGACCTATGTGGAGGTTCTGGCCCAGTTCCTGCCCTGTGCAACCCCGTGCCCACCTGTGGAGTGAAACTATATGGAAAACTGATGTCAACTATGGAGACTGCTCTGGTTCCTCCCCCTTCTCTCTGTCTCTCTCTGTCTCTGTTTCTCTCTGTCAAAAATCAATCAAATAAATCTTTAAAAAAAAAAAAAAAGCAGTTTATTGGATGCTACTCCAGACCTATTTGATCAGAAACTCTGAAAGCAGTATGTGCCTTCCTGGGCCCTCCAGGTTAATCAGACGCATGCTAATGTTTGAGACCATTGGCCTAAGAGAAAAGCCTATAAATGACCAAAAGGTTATATTACAGTAATATTAATTTCTCTTATGTTTTCTATTAAGAATATTAAAGTTTTGTTTTTGATATAATATTTGAATACTTAATTCATCTGGAATTAACTTAGTGTATGATGTAATGTTATGATCCATGTTCATTTTCTTCCATATGGATAAACTGTCTCCCCAGTACCATTTATTAAATTGTTCCTGTCCTTGCCACTTACCTGCAGTGCCAGTTTTGCCATATATCTTTTCCTCTGGGTCCTACCCAGCACAGTATAGAAGAATATAGAAGTACTGGAGTATATAGAACTATATAGAAGTATTTAAGAAGTACAGAATAGAAATACAAATAAGAATCCTTGGTTTGTTTCTATTTTAAAGAGAATGTTTCTAATACTTTACTAATGAGTAGAGATGTTTCACGTTCCTTCCTATTGGAGTTTGTGAAAAGGTTTTGTTTTTCTTTTTTGAATCATAAATGGATGTAGACATGTATTGAATGCTTTTCTGTATCTGTTGAGATGAATATTTTTTCTTCTTTAATCTCTTAAGGTAGTCAATTACATTCATAGACTTTCTAATGTTAAACTTGGGTGAATTAAATTCATTTTCAATTGTCTCAAGATTCTCTTTTGCTCTCTGACATATCCAGATTCTTATCTTCTGTTGTTTTATTTGTGCGATAACTAGGCTTCTCAGAAGTGTCATTTCACAACTTCATGACTTTCATTTAGTGGGCGAAAATTTTTTACCTGGCTTCTTCTTTTCTCAGATCCAGAGAGCAGATAGTGTTTAAGACACAGGACTCAGAAACAGAGTGACCTCCGTTTGAATAGGGTTCATCCATTTGTAGCTGGTGACCTTGGACACTAAACTTTTCTGGACTTAGTTTGCTCACTTATAAATTAAGCCTTTTGATATGTCCTTCACAACATCATAAAAATCAAAGCCAAATATAATAATACGTGGAAAGGCTTATTAGCCTAGGCTTAGAATACTGGAATGACGCTGGCCAGCTGTTGTTATTAGAAGTGTAAATCTTGTGGTAAGCTACTTAATGACCTGAAGATCATTGTGAACTTGCATTTTATGTGAGTGAAGTTTTATTCATGAATCCATTTATTTATTCAACAGAGTTAATCACCTGTTAAACACCTTGCTAGGCTGTGGGGGATACATTGTTCCATAAGATAACCATGGGCCCAAAGAGACCTGCTCTCCACCCTCATGAAGCTTACAGGGTCATTGAATATTTGGTAGACAGGGTAGGTATGGAATATTCTGGGAGAGCTCTGATACGGTAGAGGGAATAAAGAAAGTCAGACCAAGACTTGAAGCCATGAACTTGCTGGTGGAAGAAGAGAGAGTATTTTAGGTGGATGGAATAGTATTTAGGTAAAAGTTTGTTTTATTTGAGGAACAGGAAAGAGGCCAGGCTGCTTGGAGTTGGGTACGGAAGATGAATTGGAGGTAGGACAGGAGTAAATATAGGGAGACTAGCTTGGAATTTTTTACAGAGTTTCAGATGAAAAGGAGCTGGGAGATGCCTCCATATAATCGGTAAATCATTGCTCACTCATTTAATCCACTTCTACACTTAAAAAATAAAACAAAACAAAGTAAATCATAAGCTAAGGCAAAAGCTAGATAGTTATTTCCTACTCCCATTAATGACTTTTGCAAATAAAAGCTTTTGTTATGTCTAAAAGTTTATATATACTTCAAAAAAAATTCATCTGTTTTAAGAAGTGAGATAGAACTGGCATAACAAAATATATTTTTATCTTTTTTTTAAAGATTTATTTTTATTGTTTTCAACAGAGAGAGAGAGAGACAGACAGACAGACAGAGACAGAGACAGAGACAGAGAGACAGACAGAGAGAAGGGGGAGAGCTGTCTCCATAGTTGCACATTATTAGTTTTTGATATAGTTTCACTCCACAGGTGGGTACCGAGCTGCTCAGGGCAGGAACTGGACCGGGGGCCTCTCCCATGGGAGACACAGTCCCTCTGGGGGCTTCCTACATGGGAAGCACTCCCAGGGTAGGAGCCAAACCAGGGGCCTCCTGCATGGGAAGCACACCCCAGTTCAGCATATGTGTCTGCATGGGTTAGGGTGGGGATTCGATCCTTGGATCCCAGGGCTGCAACATGAGTGCTCAACCCACTGAGCCCACAATTTTATCTTTAAAGGATGGTGATAATTAACTGAGAAAAGCCCAAGTATTTGAGACAGGAACTTTAAAATTAAACTTTTATTGTCTGTTTCTAATTATGAAAGTACTATACATAAATTTTAAAATTTATAAAATACAGAAAATATAAAGAAAAAACAAAAATTACCAATAATGCCATAACCTAGAGTTATTATTATATTTTGGTTTATTTCCTTTAGGCTTTTATTATGCATATGTATATGCATATATATATTTAATTTTTAAACATAATTAGGATCATGCTACATTTTCACTTTCATATCTACACTTTTTATGAGGTTGTATTTTTATTTAGCTCCCCTAAGGACCACATTGGGGTGAAGAACAGCTTTCTGTAGGTGATGGTTCTTAAACACAGAACACTTTGTATGCACATAGATGGCACTTAGTAGTATTTGTAGGCTGAAGGTAATGGAAGATTCCACTGCCTTCTCTTTTAGGAATTTTCCAGACTGCAGTTAACCTTTATCTCTGAAATAATTTGAGTGAATCAAAAGCAGGGTCTTCAAACTTAAGAATCACTTGGGCCTTTTGTTAAAGTACAGATTCCTAGGCCTTACTTCCAGAAATTTCGAGTTAGCAGATATGGATGTGGCCTGGGGATATCTTTAAACAAACACCTTAACGTCTCTGATATGGCTGGTCTATGAACAATGCTTTAAGAACCACTGATTTAGAGCATGCATGTGGCCTGTCATGTGCGTATGCACTAGGTTTCAACTCTTTCTTCTTCTGGAATAAATTCTTTCTGGTGATGAAAAAAAGAGAAAACCACTGACTTAAAGGGACAAAGGAATTTTGTCATTTTCAGTCCACTAGGTTTTGTTACCATATGCACTTGTAAGATGTTAAGGCTAAGATGGTTAAAAGAAAATAAAGAATGATTATTATAAATTGGCATCATTAGAACCCTTTTAATCAAAGTTAAGCATTCTATAATTTTTTCTTTTAAAAGTAATTTTCTTTTTAATTTTTATTTATTTATTTATTTATTTTTTGACAGAGAGAGAGAGAGATACAGAGACAGAGAGAGAACTGAACTGGGGGAGCTCCCAGTTCAGCATATGGTTCCGCACGGGCCAGGGCCGGGATTCGATCCTGGGTCCCCGGCGCTGCAAAGTGAGCGCTTAACCCACTGAGCCATCCTGGCTTCCCCTTTTTAATTTTTCTTAACGGTGAAAGTAAGAATTAAGGGTGAAAGTAAGAATTAAGGGAACAACTCCTCTCTTCGGCAGCACATATACTAAGAATTAAGGGAGCTAAATTGCCCTGTGGTGCTGTAAGTACATTTCAGATATTCCACCTGCTTAGATCATTGAACTGTACAGGATTACAAGAGACACACATGATAAATCCTGACAGAAATAAGAGACAAAAGTAAGAATCTTAGGACTGAAAAAAGGCAAGAGAACAGGAATATGAAAAATACATATTTTTCTATGCACAAGTCACAGACAAGATACAGTGACTTGCAGAAATATGTTTGTGCTAAATCCTTGGCAGTCTCTTACCTGGAGTCATGTTCTTGTATAGAAAGGACAACCTGTACTGTACATCAGGAAGCTTGTCCTTCCATACCAATAGAATCACCAAAGCTCACTGACGGAGAATTAGGAACATTCGAACCACTAAGGGGGACCATCTGAACCATTTCTAATATATTCAGCGGTATATATTTGTGGTATTAAGTGGATAATGAAATATGCCAACCAGCCTATTAAATGCATTTTTTTGATTACTCATCATTCATTACCATTGCCCATGAGCTGATTCTAAAATTGTTTTAGGGCCTCAGATCCCATCTGTCTCCATCCTTCTGGCTTCCTGCATTAGTCCTTGGATCTCGGTCCGGAAAGATGAACAGTGGTGTCAGTATTTCTCCTCATCCTCCTCTCTTCTCATACTTGGTACTTGTTTTGTTAGGGTGGTAGATCCTAAATAAGTACCGGAAAAAAATGTTCATCTACACTCAGTAACTCAGTGGCCACTAAGTCATCTGCATTTTCTTGAGGAGAAAAGAATACTTACTTAAGGGGCAGTAGGTGTGGGGCAACAAAATGAAACTGAAAGTGTGAACAGATTTCAGTTCACATAGGAATCTTACTGTCTTCTTGGCAGAGAAATATTCCAGTAGGCATTGAATTATCAAGGAAACAGAGGAAACTTCTTCACAACTCATTTCTTCCTCATAAGACAAAAGTGTCAACTTCTTTCCACATAGTTTTTTAGGCTGACCTGACTAAATGTGTACAGTACTATTGTATTTGGTTTTAGTGACTTAAAATTTTTTTCCTTCCCTTCCTACTTGGCAAACTGAAGGAAATTGATGGGAAAAACAAACAAGTAAGTAACAGAACATTCACCGTAGCCTTGTTAATGATAGCAAAAAACTGGAAACAGGACCATCCATAAATAGAGAACTAAAGACATTGTGTAACATCCTTAAAATAGAATATTAACCATCGAAAAGAATAAACTAGATAAGCATGTGTTGATATGAAAAGATCTCCAAGCTCTACTATTAACAGAAAAACGCAAGATGCAGAACAACTCTGTATAGTAAAACCCCATCTGTACTTAAAGAAAAACTCTCTCCTCTCTCTTTATATTCATGTGCGCAATGTGTGCACAATTTGTAGAGCATAGAAATTTCCTGGAAGGATACTTGAGGAAATGATAAGTGTTACCTTTGAGTAGTGGAACTGGAATGGGGAAGCTTATTTTTCATTTTATGCCCTTGGTTCTATATGAAATGTTTTCTCATTTTGCACCTATTGCTTTTAAAATAATAATTTTAAAATTGTTGTGGTTAAAACTGAAAATTAAATGATAACCTTTGTGCTTTGGGATGTTTAGCTTCTCCTAGGTTTTTTCGTCTTTCTGCTTCCTTTGGCTCCACTTTCTCTCCGAGCATTTCTCATGCCCCTACATGTTTATTGCGGACTTTTCATCTTTGGAACAGTAATTGCAACAGTACTTATGGGAGTGACGGAGAAACTGATATTTTCCCTGTAAGTTACATAATTTTTCTAATTGTAATACTTAAACTATAAAATGTTAAATACTTGTTCATTGAAAAATGGTAATAAAAATAGTAACAAAATTTTTTAAATGTTAAAAAATTTTAATTTAAAATATTTATTCTTTAAAAATGTATTATATTATACATGTAATTTAATAAGATTACTAAGTGTTTGAAGAAGGGCCAAGAAGTCTAACAAATTGTACTACACTTAAGCTTGAAGTTATGCATACTCTTGCAGTCTTTTTGATGTGCATGTTTTTATTAATTGTAATTATGGTATATATACATTCTTATATCATTTTTTTAAAGTGATACAGGTGTTCCAGTTGCTATTTTATTTTCATGTTCATGATTTTAAACAATTTCATACTATTGTATGAATTATAGCATACATTTCTCCTTGATAATCAAGCTTTGAAGAAATTTGTATTGACATTGTACCAGTGTGCATTTTGAGCAGATAAATTCAAGACTGTTAGGCATGTTGTCTCATCACCTATTGTAATTGGACATTCTCTATTTCTGTCTCTCTTTTTTGTAGGAAACAGCCGGCCTACAGTGCAATGCCACCAGAAGGTATTTTCACAAATACCCTTGGCCTTCTGATTCTGGTGTTCGGGGCCCTCATTTTTGGGATAGTCACCACACCACAATGGAAACGTCCTAAGGAACCAAATTCTATCCTTCAGCCAAACAGAGGCACTCCAGAGGGAGTGGAAGGCTCCATGGCAATAAACTTTGGCAACATGGACAAATCAGATTCAGAGTTAAACAATGAAGCAGCAGCAAGGAAAAGAAACATCCTTGAGGAGGCCAGTCAGAGATCCACCATGTAAAATGCTATAGACATGTAGCCATGTAACTAACTTTGCTTTTAAAAACTAGCTCCATGGTTTAGCTTCTCCTATTTAGCCCTAAGATAATTGAGCTCTGTGGATTCAATAATCATAAAGTAGAATTTCTTGAAAGGTTGTACCGATGGAGGCCTGTGAACTGACCTGAATGGGAAGAAAGATGGTCAATGTAAATGATAGCAGCTTTAAATTGTGGTGA
Organism: Craseonycteris thonglongyai; assembly: GCA_004027555.1. Classification (NCBI taxonomy): domain Eukaryota; kingdom Metazoa; phylum Chordata; class Mammalia; order Chiroptera; family Craseonycteridae; genus Craseonycteris; species Craseonycteris thonglongyai. The sequence continues at coordinate 8,219 of PVKE010028697.1, forward strand.
TGTGACCTTTGTTGAGGACCAAAGCATTTAGCATAGTGCCTTGCATAGAACAGACTCTCAAAATGTCTGTTGGTTAGTAAATTTGATAAACTGGGAGCCCTGGAAGTTTTCCCAAAACTCAACTTCATCCCAAGGCTTCCCTGAGGTTTGGTGTCCTTTATGTTCCATATTCCAAACCTAGTGAGGATGAGAATTTGCCTGGATTCTTAAGTGGCATAAACTGCTCCACAAACCTCAAAGAGCACTTTTTCTCAAGTTTTCATTTTTTTTAAAGTACTTGTCTGGCACTTCCTATGTGCCAGATACTGTTCTCAGCACTTTATAAACAGCTCGTTCAATTCACAGACAAACCTTATTAAATAGGTACTATTATTATATTCATTTTACAGATGAGATATCTGAAGCCTAGAGGGGTTAGTAAATTGCCCCAAGCTAATGAGTGGTAGAACTGAGACTCAAAACCTGGCAGTCTGGCTCCTCACTTCACTCTGCTATTTTTTATGTTTTATACCAATTTGCACCTACTTTGACCCACCCCTGAATAAATTTCAATTGCTAGAGTGCAATGAAGCTATTAAAGTTTACCTTCTGGCTCTATTTTCCAAGGAAGATTCCTCAAATAACCAAAGGAAAGGGATCACCCTTGCCTGGAAATAGATGATGGGCACCTTCTACTGCCAACAGCCCATAGCCTGCCTTGATGCGTCTTTGATCTTAAAATTGTGTCTTGGTGACAAAGAAAGGTTTGGGCAAGAACTTCCATAGCTTTTTTTTTTTTCCCCCCATAGCTTTTGAGATTAATCAATTATAACTTTTATTCTTCAGGATCTTAGCTGCTGAACAGTTGGGGTTTGAGGATAAGAGAGACTTCCATCATCGTTTGTCATTCCTGGGGGCAATAGCTAGGGTCCTTCCCGATTTGAGTGGAATTTTAGGGGCTGTCTTGAGGTTTTGTGTTCTCAGTAGTGAATTGAGCCTCAGAGGTGACATTGTTCATGCATGGAGACCTCTGTTAGGCTCTGACTGAAATTAAAACCTAGAGTAGTGCCTATGCTGAAATGATATTTTTCATTTGGGGGTTGATTTTTTATTTCCCTGCAATTTTAAACTGGAGCATTTTAATGTGGATAAAAATCTTACAGTGTATAACAAATACAATTTGACATTTTTGGTGCTTGGTGAATTTCCTTTTAGGATAACTGGTAATTACTTCTATAGATTGAATATGAAATATACTCCATCACATGACTTAAGCTTCATGGATAATCATTTACTACTCCATTGCCAAATGCTTTCTTCTTTTTTGATTCTGTTTCCAAAATTGGACATAGTGTCAGAAGAACCACCAGTGCCAGGTACAATGACTAGCATGTATTAGGTACAACTAAATTGAATATGGGTAGAGCATACTACAATTTTGATGCTAAGTAGATGGAGTAATTGTATTGTCATACACAAACACATTTTGGTAAATGGATGTTTCATTACGTGGAGGTGCACAAAATTCCAGGAGTTTTTTTTTGGGGGGGAGGGGGGTCAGGGACAGCCCCAAGAATTGAAGCTGCTATCCCATTTTATGTAGGCCAAGAAAGAGGTTATTTGTGAAAAGCTAATTTTGGATTTGGTACTAGAATATTCTGCTTTATTGCCTAGTAATTGAGTGCCCCTCATTGCAGCCCTTTATTTTATCTATTTTGTGGGCTAATGGGAGGATAATCTTACAGATATAGGAACTTTTTTCTTTCTCAGCTTTTATGAAAACAATATATAGTAAAATCTATCTAGACAACCTTTCTGTTCAAGACTCTTCTTTTAATAGGCTTTTAATTCTAATGATAATTGTACCTTTAACTTTTCAAAAGCTGATATTTCCTACCTAAAGCATCTCTCCCAAAAATATCTCATTAAAAAGCCCACAAAAGGAATAGGGGAGAAGAAAGCGTTAGGTATCAGTTCCAAAACAGTGATTGAAATCTCCACAAATAATTATAGCTTATATTACCTGAAGAGATAGTCTCGCTTGGCTTACCCTATAATCTAATTTCGGGGCTGGGGGCAGCTTTATTTTAACACTCATCTAAATCAATGCTAAAGCCTTTCTTTCTCTCTAAGGGTTTATTAAGAAACTAAAATTAATATACTTTTTGATTTAATGTTATCAAAAGTGTGCAGTTTCCTGTGTTCCTTGTGTCAGACTGAATCCACTCTCCAAAGTACTTTATTTCCTTTTCTTGTGTGGTGGTTTCATTTAAACTGTGATGGTTAGAAACAGCATCTCAGACTTTACAATCAAACCACAAAGAAGGCAGTTGCGCTTTCTAAGGATATTGACAAGTGGTTTCTATTTTTTAAAGGACATATAAAATAAAGAGGATGTCTTGTTTTTCATTAGGCTCTTTTCCCTGCTGAGTTGGAAATCCCAGGGCAATGCAATTGACCACAATTGTCAAACCTAAAAGCTCCAAGAAGTAGAGATTTATGCTAATTTTATTGCACTATGACAGAATTTTTATCTTGACATGTTCTTTTTCAAGATAATTCTAATGAAAAACTATAACTCTTATGTCTTAGAACTACATATAGGAAAGTATAGAAGAAAGAAAACTATTATTCTTTATCCCTTACAAGGTATCTGAAAACTTTAAGTGGAAAAGATTTCTATGTTTCAATTTGTCTTTTTATCTCAGCACATGTATGGAAAACTATTAAATTGCCTGAATATTTTATAATTTTGTGAAAAATATATGCATCTATTTTTTCTTGGTTTTATATAGTAATAAAAGTTATTTTGGAAGCTATTTGTGTTATCAGTTTATTTAAGTTAGAAGGTGTAGACATTGTTTTAAAAGTTACTTTCCCATGGAAATTTTAAGTTTCTTTATTGAAAATGTCAGATTTCTCTCTAAAGTGTACTCTGAGTACCATACTTTTTACATTACTAGAAGGATTAAGAGGACTGTTTCAAAACCATCATGGTGTTCATCTCCATACAGAATCTGAACTGGAGCCGTATTCTAATGAAGAAGGCAGCCGTGGAAGCAGGCCACCACAGCAGGTGCCGTTTAAGTTTGAAAAGCATAGAAGAACCTATTAAAGGTGCTGGTGATTACAGAACTCTGTTAATAGTAACTTGTACTTGAGAAGGTACATAATTCATAATGTGAAAATTGTTGGGGATTTTTTCCAAGTAAGAAAGAAGGATCATTAGCATCTAAATAGTGCCCGTACATTTCCAACCTTAATTTAACTGCTCATTTAGTCCTTTTTCATCTGTATTTTGTCTCCTGGAAAATGTTAATGATATTTTATTTTGTGTAGCAATAATAACACCATAATACCATATGTCCTTTTCTTCCAGATAGCTATAATATTGTGCATGACTTGAATTTTTATGTTACATCATATTTTGTCACTGGTTTTATATAATTAATCTTGGGTGCGGGGCTGTTTTTCATTTCATATTGATTTTAATTGGCAAGTACTTTTGACACTTTATAAATATATGATTCAAGTACATTACCATATAATTTTACTTATATTAGCTCATTTAATTTAATTTGCAGTTGTACTAGTGCCCACCATGCCCTAGTCCCGCTGAGGCAGCTCTGTTTTACCGCCCACATAGTGTCTACATATCAGCCACAGCTAATTGGATGAGGGTGAAAGCGAGCACACCACACATGTACAGCTTCACCGTGCTGGTCAACACATTATGAAGTGGCCAGGCGTGAAAAGAGGATGTGATCTAATTTCATTTCAGTGAGGAATGAGGATTTCAGGGAAATTGAATTCTCTCTCTTCTAGAAACTTGAATTGGGAAATACTTCAAGTGTGAGTTAATGAGAACAGAAGCTAAATGAATGCCTAGAGACAGGAGCCACGAAGGAGAGTTTAGACCAGGGATAAGAAAACTTTCTCTAAAGAGCCAAATAGGCTTTGTGGACCACATGGTTTCTGTTGCAACTACTCAATGCTGCCTTTGTGGCCAAAAGAAGCCACAGACAATAATAAATGCATGAGTATGACTGTGTTCCATTTAGCTTTATTTACCAAAGCAGTAGCAGGGCCAGATTTGGCCCCTAGGCCAATCTCTGGCCTAGACCATGATGAGGTAGGGCCACAATAATTCACGGCATGCTGAAATGATGACAAATCAAGAACTGTGTGGTAAAGAGAAAATACTGATGGTAGAGAGGAAGAATTGGTAGTTGATAGAAAGCACAGGCAGACAGTGTAACAGTCTTGGGAAGGGTGGCCTACTTAAATCAGTGGCAGGTACCGGAGTGAAATCCTGCTGATTGTTCCTCAGAAATGCTTTAGTTCCAGTTCTGGTTCTATTGCCAACTGTTCTGGGACTCATGGAAGATCTCTGCCTCCTTTTAGGCCATAGATAAAATTCAATGAGTTAAATACCATTAAATCCACTTTACAAACAGGAAGTTAACTGCCCAAGTTCTCCAGCTAGTAAGTAGCAGTCAAAATGGACACCGGGGTCTTCTGACTCATATATTCAGGATGCTTTTCACCTCAAATCAATACTTAAGTACACTTTTAAATTTGCTAACTAACAAACAAAGCTCTGACCTAAAAACCAAAAATTGCTTTTGTAAGATCAACAACTATTCATTTATAAATTTTAAACATCCTTAATAAGGCATACCAACTGCTTTAAATAGAAATTTTAGTACCAAATCTCCTCTGTGATAGATAACCTCCAAAGATGACTATCAGTTCCCCTTCTCCCGATCTGCATAAGCTACTCCTCATACCAGGAGGTGAAGTCTATTTCCTCTTTCTGTGAAAATGGGCTGGATTTTTTACTTCCTTAGCCAATGGAATGTAGAAGTGACATTCTGAGAATCTGCCCACACCTTAAGAGAACACACAACTTCTTTTTTCTCCTCTTGGAGTTCGGCCATTATGCTGTTGAGTAAGTCTAGAGTAGGCCACCTAAAACAGCCACTGAAAAGGAACCCTGGAAAATGAAAAGTCTTCTTGGATGTTCCAGCCCCAACTGAGCCAAGAAAATGAGAGATTCCAAGTGAGATCAGCAGAACTACCCAGCTGAGCTCCAGTCAACTCACAGAATCATGAGAAATAATAAATGGTTATTTTAAGCGACTGTGCTTTGGGTGGTTTGTTATGCAACAATGAGTGTGGTACACCATTCTTATTTAAAATATCAAAGTGTGTATAGACTAAATTAAAATAGGGAGTGTTTTCCAGAGTACAAGTATGTACATTTTCCTTAGGGGTGTTTATTTTGTTTTGTTGAAAAAGAAGTTTAGTTAAACACAGAGTTAAACAAAGTTAAGCAGGTTTCTCTAATGTGGGCCTTTGCAGACTTTTTCTCCAATATCTTAATCTAAACATTTTTAAGCATTCAGAAAAGTTGAAAAATTACAGAATGAACATACACACACCTGCCACCTAGAGTTGATGATTTAACATTTTGCTATATCTGCTTTATCACATTTTTATCTATTCAACTCTTTATTCATCAAATACTCCTTCTTAAATTTTTGATACATTTTAAAATATTGCAGACATCAGTAAACTGGTGAACATTTTTAGTTTGTTCACTATCAGAGAAAGTATTCAATATGTTACTAAAGATGTCATACGTGACCCTTAGCAGATTGAAGAATTTTAATTGGCTAAAGTATCTTCAAAAGTCATGAATAAAATTATTAAATCATGTCAACTGATTTTTCTGCATCTAGAAATAATCATAATAGTCTTTCTCCTTCATTCTGTTAATATGGTGAATGCCTTGATTGACTTACAAATATTTGAATGAACTTTTCACTCCTGGGATATACATACCGTACTCCTCTGGGTCATGATATACTATCATTTTTATATATTGCTATATTAGATCTGTTTATTTTGTAAAGATTTTTTTTTCTATGCCCATAAGAGATAATGGGTTTGAAATTCTTTTTCTCTAATAGCTTTGTCAGTTTTTGCTATCAGTATAAAGTTAGACTTACAAAAAGGAATTGGGAAGTGTTCCCTCCCTGTTTTCTGAAAGAATTTGTGTGATATTGCTGTTATTCCTTCTTTAAATGTTTGATAGAATTTTTTTAGTGAAAACATCTGGACCTGAGTTTTCTTGCAGGAAAGTTTTTGATAATGAATCTAATTTCTTTAAAAGATGTAGGGCTATTCAAATGATCTGTTTCATCTTGTGTCAGGTTTGCTAAACTGTATTTTTCAAGGAATTTGTCTGTTTTAACTAGTGGCTTTAGAGAGACCAGAGCCTTCCCTCTGCAACAAAAAAACACAACTTACCCAGTGTCATTTTCTTCTTCTAAATGACGCTCTACTCCATTTTCTGTCTACTTTTCTTTGCTTTCCAGTTTCTTCAGGATAGTTCCTCCCCTCCCCCCCCCCGCCCCCCAAATAATTGGTTGTTATCTGTGGAAGGTTTTATCCAATAGAAGCTATTCTTCTATTACCAGAAGCCAAACTTGGCAACAGTTTTAAATGTTAATATGTAATATGAATCTCCAAAATATAAAATATAATGTTTTACCACTTATTCTGATCAGAGAGGTTTTTTTTGTTTGTTCCTTCATTTGTTTATTTTTTAATGGAACAGCCGCAGAATGACTGCTTTGCTTTGGAAAAGCTCATCAAAGCACATCCTGACTCAAGATGCCCTTACAACTTCTTGCCAAGTACAGACCTTGCTTATTATCCACTAGATTTACTGCTCACCTAATTAAATGCTGTAGAAAACATTCCAGCTTTAAACACCTTGCAATTAAAGGTGAGCGTCTGACCTTCATTATAAGGTAAGAATTGTAAGAGAATATTAAGTGATTGGGATCTTCAATTAAAGATGTCTGAGCATCTAGGTCTGTGTTACTGGACAAGAGAAAAATTCTAAATATGAGATTGTATTCTGACAGCCTGGAGCCTCAATATAGAAATACAGACAAAACAAATATATAAAAAGATAGGTACATGAGGCACCCACGCATCATGTGAAGGCAAAGACGTTTTTTACATGGACTCTTAAGAGAATCTACCACTGACCAACTCAGTGCTTTGTTTCAAGTGAGCAAACCACTTGTATTTCCCCAACTTATTTTTTTTTATTTCAAACTGTAGAATAATTAAAAAATAGTATAATAAACACATATACCCTCTAACAGATTCCATGTATTTTGCATTTTTCACATTTGCTTTTTCTTTTTCTCTCCCCAACAACTCCCCCAGTTTTCAAGGTAAGTTGTAGACATAAGACTTCACTCAAAGACATTTCAGTATGCCTCCCCTAGGAATAAATTAATGGCATAATATCATCTAACATCACATGGTGTTTAAAGTATTATGTGTGTATATGATTCTATACCACTCTATTCTAGTACACTGCACTATATTGCTATAACAAATGAACTACTCTAAGTAGTAGTTCCCTGCTAGGCTTGGGATCACCCTCTGCCCTGAAATAGTTTGCAAGATGGTCAGGATCTGGTAAACATACCTGTCGATGTAAGAAACATCCAGACCTGTAGAGAAAAAAAATTTTTTTAAGATTTTTATTTTATTGTTTTTGACAGAGATAGAGACAGAGTCAGAGAGAAAGGGGAGGACCCAGAGCAATCTCCAAAGTTGTACGTCATCAGTTTTCAACATGGTTTCATTTCACACAGGTGGGCAGGGACCACACGGGGTGGAAACCAGGTGGGGGTCTCCTGCGTGGTAGGTGCGCCCCCACAAGCTGGGGGCTGAACCAGGGGCTTCCACATGGGAGGCTCACCCAAGAGAGAACCAAACTGGGGGCCACACCCTAGTTCACCATAAGGGTACGCACAGGCCAGAGCCAGGATTCGATCCTAGGACCCCGCGGCTGCAAAGGGAGCACTCAACCCCCTGAGCCATCCTGGCTTCCCCTGAAGAGAAATATTATAAGAGTTTATTTGAGCCAAACTGATGACACACTAGGGAACATGATCTCAAAAGAGTCAAATGCTCTGGAAAATAACAGTTTCGCAGCTTCTTTTATGCATTAGAAATTAAGGAGGGAATGTAAGAAAGATTACATGAAAGTGGGCAAAAAACAAGGGAAAGATTGGAGCACAGGATAGTTCAAATTGTGTACTCTCTTGTGGGTTAATACCCCCGCTAAGTCTAAGGGGTATTACTTCTGGCATTTCAAAGGTGTGTTAACCTAGATGCACAAGAACAAAAGACAGGGGTGGCTTAAAAACTTTTCACTCAAGAAGCTACAGGCCTAGGGCATGATTACCCACCATGACCTGCCCAGTTAGGAATTTATGATCAGATCACCCTGTGAGGTTACTTTTTATAGAACCCCATTTTTTTTTCACATACCCCAATATCACCCCACCTTCTCTGCCTTGCTAAATTCAGCATCTCTAAAACTCAGATCAGACATCACACACCAAACCCCTCTCTGACTCCTGCTTCTTCTCCTTTGGCCCTTCCCACCATTCCTTGGTCTGGGTAGAGTGTTTCTCCTTGGTCTGGGTAGAGTGTTTCTCCTCGGAACATTTAAAGAACCGTCTTTCTGTCACTAGTCTTTCTTATCAGACTGTATCTACTGCTCACTGGCTTGCCTTCCCAGCTTTCTGTAAGTGCTGGGGAGTTGGGATTTGCACACTCAGGTGTATAGTAGTGCCAGATAAATATTTGTTGCATGTTTATGAAAGATTAATCAACAAGATTAATTTCTCTCTTGCCATATAATGTCAAGAGAGAAAACAGCACTGGGCAACAGAACCAATCCTCTGTGGCCAGACAGCAGGGATTATGGGATTTGGCCTTAGGCTGATTAACTCTCCTTTCCTGGCTCACTGGCATTTTTTCTTAGTCTCTTCCCTCCCTGGTTTTTCAGTGTCCTAACCCTACTTCTTCTCTCCTCAAAAGCCATTCACATTAATGTACGTAGCAAAATGGGGAGTGGGGAGGGCACCTCAATCCAAAGGCAGTTCCATGGGGCCCCTTGGAGAGTTTATTATGTGCCTTGGGAACTTGTGGAACACAGTGGTCTTAGTGTTCGCTTCTTCCTGGAAAATGTAAATAAATGGTGGAAAGAGAGGCTAGAGCTGCCCAAACTGTGAGAGCAAAGGAGAGGCCACTGCCACACGGGGCTAGGCCTGCAGTTCCAGAGGCTATTGGGCCAAAAGCACATCTTCAGCCTGCTGGACACCTACTCTATCCACAGCCAGAGCCTAGAATTCTGGTGATGCTTATGGAGTTTCTCCTTTAAGAGGGTCTCTTGTCTTTTCTAGTAGCCCTCTTAGTAAGGTGACCAGATTTTAACATTGGTAAAGCGGGACACCATTGACCGGGGGTGGGGGGTGGGGGGGGTGTCTTGATTAAAAATGTGGTCTATCTCCCGCTGTTCCCTAGCTTGTCGTGCATTCTTTCCAAAAATCGGGATTTTTTAAAAACGCTGTGGGACGCGGGACAAATTGTTAAAAATTGGGACTGTCCCGCCAAAAGCGGGACATCTGGTCACCTTACGTTTTAGACAAGACCTAAGATGTGTTTTCTCTGGGTCCGTATCTTTTCTTACAGAGCTGTGGATCTTCTTCCATGATAATCAGTTCCATAAAGAACCGTCTTGGATCCCAGAGTATAAATCTTTAATTATAGAATGTGAAGCTTTAGAAAGAAAGAAGAGAGCACACGCTGACAACAGCTCCCTTTACTCGCCTCAGAGGCACAGCCCTTAAGACACCCATTTTTTTTTTGATTTATTTTTATTGTTTTTGACAGAGAGAGATACAGAGACAGAGAGAGAGAGAAGGGGGAGGGCCCAGAACAGTCTCCATAGTTGCACATCATTGGTTTTTCCACATAGTTTCATTCCACAGGTGGGCGCGGGGCTGCACAGGGCGGGAACTGGGCCGGGGTCTCACCCCGGTGAGAACTGAACTGGGGGCACTCCCCAGTTCAGCACATAGGTCCACACGGGCCGGGGCCGGGATTCAATCCTCGGTCCCCAGGGCTGCAAAGTGAGCGCTTAACCCACTGAGCCATCCTGGCTCCCCAAAAGACACCCATTTTAAGGGGAGGCACATGGGGTGGAGAGGATGCTGGATAAGTGAGGTGCATTGGGTCCCACAATCTGGCAACATCTGTTCATGTGGGAAGTAGCTAATTGATAGTGCAAATCTGGATAATAGTATGTTTGTATTTAAAATAGTATATTTGTACATAAAATTACCTAAAACCTGTTTATTCAGACCTTGCTTTAGAAAGGGAGTCAGCTACCTTTATTCTGGTAGAGACTTGAAGAAATGAGAAAGGAGAATGAGGCTTATAGAATAAAAGAAGGTAGTCTTATAACAGTATGTGATTGATGTTCTGTTAGTGTAGGATTTTTGGAAGGAGGGAGTGGAGGCTTCTGATCGATGTCAAGTGCATTTGGCAGTCTGATTGGTTCAGTATCTATTGATATATAACTAACGGTTTCCAGGCAGAGTGGGGTTATATGGGTTTTCCTGTTTCATTTGGAAGGTCCTCAGCCTCGGGGTCAGAATCTTGCATAAACCTTTCCTGCATTTGGTTAATGTGATAGCAGAAATTTAGCCTGAAGTCTAGTCCAAATAAATGTTTGATATGTACTTATATCTGTTTATATGATGCCATAATGCTGGAACTAGACTGAGACTTGTCACCAATTTCCTTCTTGTAGAATGAAGGTAAAAAGGAAAAATGTAAACATTGGATGAATGTTGCACTGAATAATGTCTGAGATTCTGCTCAAGTTAAGATTCTGAGGCAATTTCTCAATTTTGTGGTTCAGTGGCTGGGGGGACTCCAAAGTCAGACTGGATAAACTCCAGAGGGCCAGCCCCCAGCTCAGTGCTGGGACACGCACAGGCGGGCAGGTGTCCAAGGGTCCCTGAGTGCTCCTCCCTCTCTACTATGGCCCAGCCGGGATGAAGGCAGAGGGAGCTGGAAGCACTCTTGCCCTTCACAGCTTGACCAACTTCTTCCTCCTTCTCTCAGAGCTCATGTTTTCCCTCATATCTTTAGCTAGGAGGTTCTGAGTATACTTCAGAAGATTCTCTCCATCCTCCACAAAAACGGGCTCTTTTTATTCACTCACCAGTTATTTACTGAGACTCTCCTGTTGCACAGGCCCTGTTCATAGGCACATGATGTAAGGAAAGAGTTACAGATGACCAGAAAGAAGCCACTTAACGCAGAACAGCTTGAAAGCAGGGGGCAGAGGGGCAAAACCCTGAGCAAAAGCAGTGCGGAAAATGAAGATCATGGTGGTAAATTCCCAAGCATGGTAGGCTAAATACCTGGGGTTTTTTTCAATTACAATTTACTCTTGTTTTTAGACATCAACAATCTGAACAGAACAATGTTAATGTGTTTGCTATTACTGCAAGAGAGGGAGAGATTAAGCTAAACGTCTTTGTCCTTGAAGATTGAATCCTGTACATCAGGGATTCCCAACCTCGTGCCCGCGGGCGCCATGGCACCCGCGGCCCGATTTGTGTGCGCCCGCCATTATTTGACGGCATCAGAAGTTTCTCATAAACACTAAGTAAAACTATCATTTATTTTTATACATTTGTTAGAATTTTAAAATATTGTTTGAGTATCTACACACGTTTACTATATTCGTTGGTATGTGTGCGATGTCGTATGTATAAGTGTTTCCCTAGCTTTCGCCTTTGTACATGTCGCGTCTTGTGTAGCCGCTGCGCTCTTTAAACTCTCCTCCCCCCAACCGGGAGACGCCAAGTTGCCATTTTGATTGCGGTTGCTGGACTGATCGGGCCGTGACAGTTAGCTAGGATCACAGTGTTTTGATATATTCGATTTTAAATGAACTAAAAGCGAGGTAGGTAATCTATTATTATGGTGACAATTTGATATAATAGTGTAGTTCTATAACTATTTTTATTTTTATTTTTTTAGTCCTAAAATGAGTGGACCAAATAAGAGAAAACGAACCTATCATTTTAACACAGACTAGGAGGAATCATATTGTTTCATTAATTTAAAAGGTAAATGCATTTGCCTGTTGTGTGGCAGTAGTATTGCAGTGCTGAAAAAACATAATGTTGAACGTCACTTACAGACAAGTCATACCACTTTTGATACGAATTATCCACTTAAATCTGAAGTAAGAAAGAAAAAAATAAATCAACTAAAATGAAGTTGAACTACTCAACAGACTGTTTTCACTAGACATGTGGAAAAATCTAAAAAGGCAACCATTGCTTCTTTCAAAATTTCTCACATGCTCGCAAAGAAGAAAAAACCTCTCCAGGATGGTGAATTGTTAAAAGAAGCATTTCTGACTGCTGCCGATTGTTTGTTTGAGGAATATTCTAACAAGCGTGAGATGATGTCGGCAATACAAGACCTACAGTTGTCAAATAACACAGTCACAAGAAGAATACACGCAATTTCAAAAGACTTTCAAACTCAGTTAAAGACTGACTTGGAAATATGTGACTGCTTCTCTCTGCAATTTGACGAGTCAACAGATATATCAGACACCGCACAGTTGGCAGTTATGGTGAGAATGGTATTTAGTAACTTCACAGTAAAAG
>PVKE010028698.1:0-20752 GCA_004027555.1 Craseonycteris thonglongyai
AGCTGTAGCCATGTCCTTGCAGAAGGGAAAAACTAGAAAAGGTCACTGTAAAAATTAAAAGAAGTATTTTGTGCAAAAATTGTTTGCTGCTTCAGGTTGGTTTTGTTTGTTTTTTAATGAGTGGATAATCCACCAAACATTCAGGGGCTCTGATGGGAAATTAGTTCCCAATTGGTACCAACTAGGCTTCAGTTGACTTACAGTCATCTTTTGTTGAACTGTACAAATCAACAGATCAGATGGTCTTTATAGAGAGCTTCTGTGACCTGCCTTGAACTAGAAACAAAAAGTATTTATCAGCTAGCAAATATTCCCTTTCCTAATACCATGGCACTACAATATAGGCATATGACTTAAGAACAGCCAATCACATGCTCCCACTCTGAACTTGCAGGAACAGCGTGAAACCATAGGGGCTGTTGAGGTTCCCCACTCCTATAGTACAGTCCATAGCCCATTGGAACATCAAGTGTTTAATGGCAGCAGGATGGGGCAATGTCCGACGCAAACTATTCCTTTACCTTTTGCCTTTCTGCCAAAGCTTGGTGTCTTCATCATTGAGTTTATTCTATAAACTACCCAATTCCCATTTGATAAAGTCCTTTTCTGTTTCAGTTTAACCAAGTGGGTTTCTAGTATTCATCAAAATGAACTTTGACTAGTACATAAGCACACGAAGGAGAATTAAAAAAATTATCATGGAGGGGACATCAAACTTTGGGTGGTGAGCACATAATGCAATTTATCGGCAATGTATTATAGAACTGTATGCCTGGAACCTATGTAATTGTTACCAATCAATACATTTAACAACTTAAATAAATAAATAAGATAAAAAGTTATCAGCCCTTTTCTTAATGCTCGCCTTTTTTTTAATGTCATAAACTTCATACAATGTTGGCTCTCTTTTGTTAAAGTGTGTTTTTTGTTTTAATTTCTTTGGCATCTCCTATTCTCATGCTATCAGAACCACAACCCAAAAATCTGTAAGAAGGGGAGAGAAGAGTAAGCAGAGAGGGAAGAGAGACCAGAGATTGATAAACAAACAACACATAACATGAAGTCAATGGAAGCTGATACTCATAACGATTTTACCTCTTACAGTGAAAGCAAAGCACTTGACTATTTTGGATATTTCTTTGCAAATGTACACAGTACAACTTGAAAAATAAGAAAAGTTGACAGAAGCCACTGAAAAATCAAAAATAAAAAACTATGTATCATGACCAGGAAACCAAAACCTCATATAATAAGCCAACTACCTGCCCCTTCTCTCCTACTAAAGTCCCCAGTAATGAGAGATCCCAAGTGTTACCTAGAGCACAACTAGAAAAGCACAGAGAAGGGGACATGGGTGGATTAGAGTCAGAAGAGAGGTCCTAGGATGTGCAGGTGACTCTAAAAGACAAGACAGTTTCCTTTATTGCTAGGAACAGAAAGGAACACTGCTGAATAATTTTCCTGGTAACTATCCTGGGATTGGGAGATCTGGGGTGCAGGCCATAAGCCAGACAGCTCATGTGAGTTCAAATCCCTTGGGCACTAAGCAGTAAGTTCCAGTAATATTTTAAGATACAAACTCAGAAATAAAGAATGTCTAGCAAATACAGCCGAGGGCAAGAAAAGCTCTGGGAAGGGCATAAAGGTTATAGTGTGGAAGGCAGGCTCCTGTTTTTTAAGTATACACCCTGTGGGTGCAGAACAAAACCCAGGTGATGTTTCAGAATTCAATACAAGGAACTCTCTGTAGAGTAAGAACCAACTTGTCTGTTTCCAGACATTTCAAGTTGGTGTCTTCACATTCAGCACCACAGAATGACTTGCTTCAGTCCTGAGGACAAAAGACACAGCCTTCAGTTATTAGGAGAGGACCAAAGTGGGAGTAAATGAAGAGGTGCCACAGAAATAGTAATAGGCCGAGTTGGGTCCATAGTGCACAGAAAACACTATGTTCATGGCTGGGCCAGTCCTCCTGGGTGGACAGCAGTGGGAACACAAAACAGAGAGCAAGGGGAGATGGCACCAGCCAACACAGTGTGCACATGATGGTGACAAGCAACAAAGGCACCAGGGTGTTTGAAAAGAGAGATGTCAGAAATACGGGAACAGTAACACAGACTAAAAGAAGGTGTGTGCTGAGGAGGACAGCAGGCAGAAATTGCGAGACTATGATCTGGGATTCCTTGATTTCCGTTTTGAACTGTAATTCATGTTCTCTGAGGGCAACAAAAAACATGTCTTGGTTTCAGCACCGAAGGGATGCCGGGAGCAGCTGATATACTATCAGCTCTTAAGTCTATCAAGTCAAACCCTGGGCCAGGACCAAACTCCAAAATAACTCTATGAAAGTGACTCTTCTTACTTGAACTAGGACATGGCACCATAGCAAACAAGAGGGGCAAAGCAAACCCAGGGGGAAAGGAAATCAACAGAAACACATTGAAAGCTGACCCAAAAAAGATTCCTCCCACATTTTGCAGTAAGAGTCTTGTTTCAGGGAGAAAAGGGAACCATCACCTCCATCCAGAACACTCCTGAATCCCCAACCAAGTTGAGAAAACCAGTGTAGAGTACTCAGAACATTTTTTTTAGCACTTAAATTTACTTCGGAGGGACCTTCCACGTCAAAGTTTTTCCCCTGCAGGCCTGGAATGACTAAATTGAGAGAGGCAGGCAAGAGAAATGAATGTGCCAAATCACCAATCAGACGTGAGCTCCAGAAACTTCTGTTCACACACCACACGTCTCGGTCAACCTACAAAATCTACTTGGTATATGGTAGAAAAGAAAAAAATATTCCTTTAGGGTATTCCTTTTTAATTTGAGAAGTTGAGTAAGCAGGGAGACAAAGCCACATGAGACTCCTAAAATGTGTCTTTGTCTCTAAGTCAAAAGACAAAGAGGCCCAGACCTTCCCAGTTTTGCAAGCCACGACCACCCAAGAAAACGGCAGGTAAGGTCTTTGGAGCCCAGCTCAAAAGGGATTATTTCTGAAATGCAGAGAATGACCAGATCCCATTCAATTTTGAAACATACCAGAACAGGATGCCAGGCTTTTGTGAAAGGGGTTGTGGAGTGGGAGGCCTGGCATAAGAACATAAGCAGTGCTATACCTGGTAGACCACCAGGGCACAGGTTATAGACAGGCATTGCATTTGCTCTTGGAGGCAACTTAATGTGACAATTTTTGCTCATCTCTAGTAAGGAAACTGGAGTCCTCATCAGTTTCCTCACTATATAATGAGCAATCAACCCCCAAAGACAGAAGAGGCCATGGAGATGCCATCATGTATTGTGGTTGATGGTGCAGCTCCAGCTTTGGATGAGCAGAGAAAGAGATACAAATGAAGGCAAAGTTGACAATGAATTTGTCTTAATTAAGTGGAATTACAAGATTTTTCTGAGTATCTACCTAGGGTATGTGAGTGTCTTGAAATGGAAACTGTGGATTAAACATGGTAGAATACAACATTTAATTGTGGACCAGCTCAAAAAGTTTCCAACCTCCAATTCACCACATCCTGTGCAGGTTTCTACACAGATCCCAAGTTTCATGTTCAAGATGCTCTGAGAAAACACAATCAGAGTTCCAACCTGGGAATCCCACCTCTCACAAAATGATATGTAGCTGGGCTCCGCCCCCAGCCACTAGGTCGCTGGTGGAGGCCCCAATGTAATGGAGACTCGGGAAGCTGGAGCTGAGGAATCCTTAAAGGGACAAAGTATGGGAGACAACTAGACAGTTAATTTGGAACCAGAGTACTCTGAATTCTGGAGTAGGAAATTTAAATGCTACTCATAGGTAATGACCACAGAAATTTTTGAGCCAGTGATAAAAATGACAGTGATAAATGTAGATAAAACCCCCTCTCTTCCTTAAATCCTCCACAGCGATTTTTTTTTTTTAAGTGGAAATGACAATATTTGAAGACTTCTGGTGGGAACAGGCGTACAGATTGGCACAGAGAGAATGCCAACAGAAAGAATAATTCAGAAGCTGACTTAACCATTCAGTTGGGAGAGGCAGACAGGAGGGTGATCTAGACCAGGAGGGGTCAATAAACTTTTTCTGGAAAGTGACAGACAGTAAAAATCTTAGGGTTTATGGGTTATATGGTCCCTGTTGTGACTACCCAACTTTGCTGTTGTCTGTGAAAGCAGTCACAGTCAACACTTAAACTACAGGGCATTCTTATGTGTCAATAAAACTTTAACTTACAAAACCAAACATGGGCCACTTTGGCCCCCTGGCCATTATTTGCCAACCCCTGATGTAAAGATTTATTTTTATTGTTTTTGACACAGACAAGGAAAGAGAAAGAGACAGAGAGAAGAGGGAGGGTCCAGAGCAGTCTCCATAGTTGTACGTCATCAGGTTTTGACATGGTTTCAGTCCACACAGGTGGGCAGGGGCTGCACAGGGCAGGAACTGGGCTGGGTGCTTCCCGTATGGGAAGTACACCCCACTTCAGCATATGGATCCGCACGGGCCAGGGCTGGGATTCGATCCTCAGTCCCCAGGGCTGCAAAGCAAGTGCTTAACCCACTGAGCCATCCCAGTGTCCCCACCAAACTCTGATCTAGATGAACTTTAAAGTTCCCTCCATCCTTGAGAATCTGTCAGGTAACAAGGATCTGAAGAAAAATGGGGGGAAGCCAGGATGGCTCAGTGGGTTAAGTGCTCACTTTGCAGCCCTGGGGACCGAGGATCCAATCCCAGCCCCGGCTTGCGTGGACCCATATGCTAAACTGTGGTGTGCTTCCCATGTAGGAGACCTCCAGTTCGGTTCTTGCGCCCCGGTTCAGCCCCTGGCTCAAGGGGGCATGCCTCCCATGTTGGAGGCCCCCAGACCAGTTCCAGCCTTGCACGGCCCCCACCCACCTGTGTGGAACAAAACCGTGACGAAACTGATGAAGTTCAACTATGGAGATTGCTCTGGGCCCTTCCCCTTCTCTCTGTCTCTTTCTGTCTCTGTCAAAAACAATAAAATAAATCTTTTTTTAAAAAAAAGAAAAAATGGGAGCAGCAATAGAAAGAGAAGGATGTGAGTGGTTACTTTGATTTGAAAAGGTGAGGTATGGGAGAAGTCATAGATGAACGTTAGGTTTCAAGACAGGATACATGCACTTGGATGGAGGGGCCAGAAAAGAAATCCAATGTTAGAAGAAAGATGGTGAATTTAGTTTCAGACATATGGAGTCCTTTGACACAGAGGCTGGGCACTGAGTTAAGTTTTGAGGAATTTCACTGTGATGAGTAAAATTTCTAGTATCAGAGCACTGACGTCTTCCCTGCTCACCAAGCAGGTCAGTGGAGAACACATGAGCAAAGCTGCACATTCTGCAGGGTGGGGAGGCTCCCCTACCTGGTGTTAAGCCCCTGTCATCTCACCTGGTAGAGGAATCTTTGGCTGAAGTGCTGCATAGCGCCCTGAAGCTGATTCCGCTGTGACTGCCATTGCTCGTAGTTCCGTACATACTCAGCTGTGGGGCGCTGCCAGGTGGTGGTTCGAGTGTTGTGATCCACATAGTAAAACCTGCCTCGGGGGTCTGTGCGTTTCTCCCAGCTGAAAACATTAAGCTCAGCATGAATATAGTGACCACCCTAACCTTCCCCTCAAATTCTAGCAAACTCTCAAGATGGCTAGCAAGAAGGAACCAAGGGAGTGTGAAGTATGGTGTCTGGCACAGAGGCTTGGCTGTTCTGGGGGGCGGGGGTGGGGGGGGGGCGGGCACAGCCAGGCAGACCTCAATCACAGAGGCTTCTAGGGCTTAGATGATTATAGCAGACATCTGTGGTTGCCTCCTTAGGAACCAACCCCTTCTTACCATTAGTCCCTGATTTAGGGGATCCATGTGGTTCTGGGGAAACTGACTCTATTACCAATGCCAGAGGTGAACTGTTGACTGACCAGAAGTGGACATGTGACATACACTGGTCACTCAGGGTGAATCTCAGGACTTCTGCTAGTCTCTCTTTCTTGCAGCATATGCTAAGAAAGCATGCAGTGCTGCCTGCCATCTTGAACCCAAATATAATATAAAGTTGATCAAGTGGATGGCAGAGCAGAAGGAGAAAAATAAAAAAGCTTCTTGGTGAGCCTATTCAGCTAACTACTACAGATCAAAGCAGGATCTACATGTAGAATCTTCAATTACATGAGCCAGTAAACTCTCTTGATTATTTAAGTCAATTTGGATCCCACATTTTATTACTTGCAACTGGAGTTATCCTGATATAAGGTGCCAGGGAAAACATGTTGCACATTCATGAGAAGATTGGTGCAAAGAGCAGCAAGATTCTCCACATTATCTTTAGCGAGGAAGCAACCTTTCCAAAGTTGGTCCTAAAACACCGATGGGCAAGGCAGGGCTAGAACAGACAGTAAAAATCCTTAGCCATATATGCTAGGTTTAATTTCATTTCGACACACACAAGGAAGAGAAGATCAAAAGAAAGTAAGAGGGACATTTGTGGGGTGATGGAAACATTTTACAGTCTGATGGAATGTGGGTTACATGAGAGTACGCAATTGTCAAAAATCAGCAAACAGTATACCTGAGATATGTATATCTCACTGAATATAAATTATGTTTCCATTTTAAAGGTGAATTTGAATCTAATAAAGCCTCCATATCTAACTACCAGTTTACAAGGCAGACAAGGGATAGAAGAGCATGCTATATAACACAAGGTCACAATTAGCCACATCCAGAATTAGAAACTCTACAAGACAAATGTCCAGGATCTTCAACAAATAAACACCTCCCCCAAAATAAGAAGTGGTGGGGGAACTTATAGGTTAAGAGAGATTTGTGAGACATATCAACCAAAAGCAATGTGTTGCTCTTGAGTTTAAAATCAAAGTATAAAAACATTTTTTAAGATAACTAGGAAAAACGCAACAAAGATTGAGTATGACATGAAATAAGAAAACATTAATTTTGTTGGGTGGGGTAAAGGCATTTTGGTTTTGTTTTAAAAACACCTCATCTGTTAGAGATATATGTGATGTATTTACAAATCAATGGACAGGATGTCTGGGATTTGCTTTAAAATTCATCACCCCTCTCTCCTGAAAAATGGAAAATCAGGTGAAACAAAATGTTATTAATTGTTAGAACCAGGTGAGGGTTACAAGGGACTCGTACTATTCTCTTTAATTGGTGTATGCTTGAAATTTTCCATTGTAAGTTCGAAGGAAGACAGGGAGGAAAAGGAGTTTAAAAAGTTAAGATACCTGAAGAAAACAGGATTATCCCACTGCAAGAAAACCCAATATGGACTTCTCTAACAATTCCAAATTGTTAAGAGGTTCTTCGTTGCCAGACTACATTCTCATTTCACCTTCTATGAGTTCTTATCTTACAAGACAAACATGCTTCAATTTGGTATCTTCCTCAGTTTGGGAGGTTAGCCTCCTAGCTGACATTTTTTGCCACCACTTCAGAGATTCTTTGAAACTCAAAGCCTCCCTAACCATGGCTTCTCCTCAGGCAATTCCCATTCTCATGGCCAGTTACCAGATTGGGTCTGGAGTCTGCCCACTAGACTGCTTTGCCTTCATGACCTGCTGTCACTTTGGATTAAACTAAATACCATGGCTCTCTCCCCAGACCTGAGACTTTCCCAGTCTTCCTCATATGAGTCCTCCTCCCAAGAGGGAGGAAACCACACCATCATTCCCAACTTTCCTTTTCCTGCCTGAGAGCTTCTTATTTTGTTGTCTCCCTACCCTTGACTTTCCATTCGTATGTCCAATTACCCCTGAATTCTTCTCCCCACTACGATCCAGCCTATAAACTGCCATCAGGATAACCATACTAGACTGACCCCTTACGTCAAGCTTTTGCTCAAAACTTCAGTTGACTCCCCACTGCCCTTGAGTCAAAACTCTTTAGTAAGTAAGGCTCACAATACTCTGGAACCTTCCCATCTATATCATAAGTCCTCTCAATGAGTAATTTTCATTTTTTATCAAAGAAATCATGCATATTTAGTTTTAAAATGCAAGAAGTACTACAGAGAATTCAATGAAGAACACTGTCTCCTGCCCTACCTCTCCCCAGTGCTGATTCTTGCTCCATAGAAGCAACAATTGCAACTCTTGACTGCTTCTTCTACTATTTATAGACATATTTCTAAATCATATGCTCATTCCATGATTTCTTGACTTCTGCCATTTATATATTACTTATGGACTTTCCACTATAACGATGAGGATTTAGTTATTGTATTCAACACCCTAACACACACACACAGCGCTCCTCTACCTCATCTTCCCAAACAGAAAATCATTAAATCGAAATTCAGAGTTTGAATTATGACTTTGTAGAATACTATAAATACATTTCCTTACTATTACTAATACATTTTTTTCCCTCTGTAGTTAAGAACTGCCTTGCTTCATTCTGCTTGGTGTCTAAGAACCAGTCACTACTTCACCTCCAGATTCTCCCTAATTCTCAAACAGGACAGGTGTCCTCTCAGCGTCATTTATCTCTTATTCACATCTCTCCTGGAACCTTTGATCCAATGTGGACAGTTGTCCTCGAGGTCTGCTCTGCATTAGTGTCATCTTTTCTTATCTTCTTCTTGGGAACTTCTATGGCCCTCGAATTGAGTCCCCTGTGCCCTGCAAGTCACAATCTCTTTCTTAATTTCCTCTTGTCTGGTAGAATAAATCATTGAGTAGCTTCTGAAAAAGGATGCACCCAAATTATTTTTTTTAAATACTGCATGTCTAAAAGATGCCTTTATTTTGACCCTCATATTTGCATTTTAAAATGACTAATAGTTGATTTCTATAAATAACAGTTTTCCATCAGAATTTTGAAGGGCCTGCCCTATAGTTGTTGTTGGCAAGGAGGATGCCATTGTTGATTTCTGATCCTTGATATGTACCCTGTTTATTCTCTCTGGAAAGCTTTTGGGAAGTTCTCTTGGCATTCCAAAATTCCAATAGGATATTCCTTGGGATAGGTCTTTTTTCATTCTCTGGGCTGGGAATTTGTAGGCCCTTTGAATTTGAATACTACATCTTTCAGTTCTGGCAATTTCCTTTTATTCTTTCTTTAATAATTTCCTATCTTCCATTCTATTCTTTCTTGCTAAAACTACTATTCAGATATTGGATCTCCTGGACACATAATTTTCTTATCTCCAACTTTATCTTTCAATACTCCTGTTAAACATTTTTGTATTTCTGCTGTCATATATACTAATTTCTAAAAGATCCTTTAATTTTTTTTCTTGTTTTCTGCATGGTTTGTGTTATAGTCTTCCTGTTCTTGTTTCACAGATGCCATATTTTCTCCCAAATCTTTGGGAATATAAATTATAACTGGTTTCACTTTCTGAAGTTTTTTAAAGCTCCCTACATTGTTTTCATCGAGTTTCTTTTTCTCTGCCTGCTGGTCCCTGGCTATTCATTCACATTTAAAAGTGAGTGACTAAAATACTGACTGCAAGCTTTATATACCCAGGTAATGGCTGGCCGACTAGTGGCTTCACTCTGCTGTTTCTCCAGAAGATCCCCAAATATCACAATCTGTAGTCTCCTTCTTTAGACTGATCACTTTCCTCAGCAAAAAACTTTTCCATCCTTAGCCTGAGGAAAGCATCCCTACTTAATCCCCTTTTTTCTGAGTTCATCCCTGCCTTCAGCTATGGCTATGTCCCCAGGTTGGTTCTACTCTCCCAGGAGCTTCTTTCCCATAGAAGCAGCAGCTACAAGGTGCACATGCATGTACATGTGTGTGTGTCAGAGGAATGAGAGTGATGGTTAACAATCTAGGAATCTAACTTTACTCTGCACAAATTTTAAACTGAATGTCAGGTTTTAAGTCTCAACACACACGCA
The DNA here is from genome assembly GCA_004027555.1 of Craseonycteris thonglongyai. Taxonomy (NCBI): domain Eukaryota; kingdom Metazoa; phylum Chordata; class Mammalia; order Chiroptera; family Craseonycteridae; genus Craseonycteris; species Craseonycteris thonglongyai. The sequence continues at coordinate 9,864 of PVKE010028698.1, forward strand.
CACACACACATCTCCCATCACTGAGGCTTTCCAGGGTTCCACAGTGCAAATCAGCTGGCTTCCCAGTAGAAACCTCACATTGTAGGGTTGGATTTCAGCTTTCTCAGCTCTGCCATTTATCTATCGGTGACTCAACTTTGATTAACATCTCCCATATGCTGTTTCTCTCCCTCCATTCCTTTATCACTGACAACTTATATTTTTATACCATTTTTGCCATTTTAATATATGTGCTATTTATTTTATTTTATTAATTTTTTGACAGAGAGAGAGAGAGATACAGAGACAGAGACAGAGAGAGAACTGAACTGAGGGAGCGCCCCAGTTCAGCATATGGTTCCTCACGGGCTGGGCCGGGATTCGATCCTCGGTCCCCATTTTTGCCATTTTAGAGGGTTTTCAAAAAGGAATGGAAATAAACATATGTTCAATCTCCATGTTTACATAGAAGTCCTCTGCCTGGTAAATTTCAAACTTCCTTTTTTTTTTTTTTTAACAATTATATTTATTTATTTATTTATTTATTTTTATTTTTGACAGAGAGAGAGAGATACAGAGACAGAGACAGAGAGAGAACTGAACTGGGGGAGCTCCCAGTTCAGCACATGGGTCCGCACGGGCCGGGGCCGGGACTCGATCCCCGGTCCCCAGCGCTGCAAAGTGAGCGCCCAACCCACTGAGCCATCCCGGCTTCCCCAAATTTCAAACTTCTAAGCAGCATAATCTCATACTTGATTTCAGATAAACTTGTATGCAGAATTGCAGAATGATGCAAAATAGAGGCATCATTCTCCAACCACACCTTTTACATTCACACTGTTCCCTCAACCTGGATCGCCATCTTCTTGTTTAAGTCCACCTCCAGCCCTTTCCTATAAGACCGAATTTGATCCACCTTCATCTACTATTTCTCCTCCCAATGCTGTGCTCTATGGTGATCACTCTCCCTCCTTACCTCTGTTCTGAGCACCCAAGAGTAACTAAAGATCAAATAATAACATTCATCCTTATCTATCATGTACAAAACTTTTTACTACTGGATAAATAATTGGTCATCATACAAGTGTCCCATTGGCCTGAAAGAAGGGGGTACATGTCATAAAGTAAATCCTTTGGCTCAATCTCACTTCTCCATGACTAGATCTGCTGAGATAAACTGTAGTTCCAAGATGGTTCTCATCATGGTAATACTTTCTTGGGGCAGAACTTCTCCCATCAATTAGCAATGAAAGTATAAGCATTCTGTTCTCACTGGGTTCCCTATTACATAGTGGAAATAAGTGCCAGAAACTCATAGATCTGGGCCTAAAACTCAGGAAGAACTAATAAGCTATATGAGGTATAGAATTGAGCCATTTCCCAATAAAATATTACAACAATCCTGGGGATGCCAGGATAGCTCAAGAGATTGAGCACTTGCCTTGAAACCATGAGGTCCAGGGATCTAATCCTGGCCCCGGCCTGTGCAAACCCATATGCTGAACTGCAGCACAACTGGTAACTACCAAGATGACAGCAGAGGTTCTCGCCTCCCATGCAAGAGGACCCCAGTTCAGTTCCTGCCCCACACAGCCACACAACCACCTGTGTGAAATGAAACTATGTCACAACTAATGATGTACAACTATGGAGGCTGTTCTGGGCTCTCACCCATTCTCTATCTCTCTGTCTCACGTTCTCTCAAACAATAAAATAAATCTCTAAAAAATACACAAATAAATAAATAAATAAATAAATAAACTATACTGAAAATAAGAAAGCTGCATCTACTGCCCCACCTCAATCCTTAAAGAACAGCAAATCCTTAGCAATCCTTAGAAGATACCATTAAATATTTTCATTTAGATTCTACCCAAATGTTCACCAGATCAAAGGCAATATAATTTATAAACCAGAGAAGTTAGAGGCAGCAACCAGCATACTTACAAATTTATTATAGTAAATAGACATGCTGTAAATGAACAATACATCCTGTGAAAAGTCAATGACTACTTTGTGACACAATTGGAGAAATATGACTACTGACTGGGTATTTGATGATAGTAAAGAAATAATATTACCAATATAGTGGTTTTATTTTAAATAGAATTTTTTTAGAAATATATACTAACATATGGATGAAATGATATAATGTCAGGGATTTGCTTCAAAATAATCTAGAACAGTGGTGAGAGAATTACAGATTAGCAGTTGGCAAATTTTTTTCTATAAGGAGCCACAAAGTAAGTATTTTAAGCTTTGCAGCTATACAGTCTCTGTCACAATTATTCAACTCTACCTTTGAGCACAGAAGCAGCCATAGATAAGTAAATAAATGAGTGTAGCTGCGTTCCAATAAAACTTTATTTGCAAAACTAGATGGTAGGCTAGATGTTTTCCATAGGCCTATAGTTTGATACGTAATCCTTGGTACAAATGAATCAAGGTTGGCCATGAGTTGATGATTATAGAAGCTAAGTGTTGAATATGTGGGGATTTTTCTCTAAATTGTGCATATTTGAAAATTTCCCTAATAATATAAAAATTTCCATATTTTACCTAATGAAACGTTTGTTTTCTAAGAAGTCAATGTTTAACCTTAGTGACTTCACTGGACTTAAAGTAGAAAAGAGAGTAAAGACTAATGATGACAGAGTATGAGTTTCATTTCCAGAAGGGTAAGGAAAAGAAGGAAAACACAAGTGTTCTACCAGAAAACTGAAACTAAGAACAGCCTGTCCAAGAAAATATGTAGGACCAAAAAGCAAGGTGGCATTTGCCTGGAACACTCCTGACAGCTAAACCAAACAGAGCACAGGGATTCTCCCCAACTCTAACATCCTCTCCCACTTCAAGCTGTGGATGGGAGAGGGTTCATATTTTATGCAGGAGACCTTCATGGCTGCTTTATTGGGAAATTATTCTTTCCTGAGAGCAGAATACATTCTTTTTTTAAAGCTCTTAGGATCAGGAGACACATGTGGAAAGAACTTTTTGTCCCTGGCAGACAGGGAACCAAACCCTTTTGCCTTGAACTCGGACAATCTTCCTCACTTGGAAGCCTCATTCATCCTTTGGTTTTGGAGAACTTAAGCAGTGTTCTCACAAAGCCCAGCTGAACGAGAAACACACTATCTTCAGGGGTTTGTTGGACACAGGGTGCTGTGAAATGCATCAATACTCTCTCTGTCTTGGCCTCCTCATGCCCAAATTTCCCCCCAGAGATGCTCTAAAAATCCTAGTATATCCTAAGAAACAAGAACAGAATTAAGGTAAGTGAATAAGAAAAGCAATTAAATGACCCAAGATCAATTGTCCCTGTACTTTGCTACCTCTGCAGAAAGAGACTGAAAACATAGCCCTAACAGGGTATCTCTGTGGGTGAAATGGCTGAGGGCATTGAGACAGCAAGCAATGGCCAGTCGCCTCCCAAGTCCTTCTTCCTCCAGGATCCAACAGCCACAGCAGCCCTAAATACCAACTTAATAAATCCCATGACCATCAGTCATGGCTAATACAATGCATGGGGGAGAAGGGAAAATAGGAAGAGAAGGGAAAGAATGTAGAAGGGGAAGACAATGAGAGAAGAAAAAAGAGACAGAGGGGAGAAGAGACTGGGGGAAAATAAAGGGATGGTTATGGCAGTTAGTGGTGGAGAAACAACTTGGTGACTCTTGGTGGCAATTCTAGCATCTCAAGGCTTGTTGGTCCACGCCTTACCCTGGAGGAAGAGGCCGTTCCCAGGTGGTGGTCTTGGTATTGTGGTCAACATAATAGACACGACCATTGGGCAACTCTCGCTGCTCCCATCTGAAAAATAAAATCAAGGGAAGCATGAGATATACAGCTGAAAAGCATAGCTCTTGTTCAAAAGGGAGCCTTCAATATTAATGTGGCTAATTTGAGATGAAACATCAAAGATGACACACAAGATCAACCCAGAGTTCAAACTAATTAGCTCCTTGCTGTCACTGACCATGGCCCCCAAGAGTGCTTCTTAAGAAAACTATAATCGCTCCCCTTTATGTACTCACTGTACTAGGGTATGCCATCGATCACTCTGTAAATTCCCCTAAATCAGTGGACCACTGCCCTAAATGACCCATATGACTCTACATTCCATGGATTATTTTAGATCAGTGTTTCTTGGACATTTTGGGATCAAAAATCCCTTTAGGGATGTGAGCAAATTTGAAGCCTCTTTCCTTTCAAAATGCACTCACCAACAAAAATTTGTATGCAATTTCTGGGGCTCACAGACCTCTCCTAAAGTTTTTCTATGGATAACTCCATAGCCATTTTAACCTACACTACTTATGAAAAGTCATAATTTAAATGACTACCCCTGTTCTCCTAGCATCATATATATTCATGACCACATTTCTTTCTAAAATACAGGATTCATTTACAAAAGATCTTTAAAAGAGATCTAGGTGACTCAAAGAAACATGGCATACTGTTATTGACTGCATTACCCATGTTATTTATTGATTGCTCTACCTATAATTCTGTGTGTCAGTTAATATGAGATTAGGCACTGAGGGTGGCTCATCTGTGCAAGTGGAGGAATGACAAGGTAGCAGATCATCTAAAGTGATAATTCACATGCAAAATCACTACAAAATAGAACTAAGGCCCACCCATCCTCACACTCTATTTCCACACTCAACACAGTCTGTCAATAACTTCTCTTACCCAAGAATATAGTAACCAATATGTAAAGAATGCAAAATTTACATTTACAAAATGGCTGCCATTTTATGAAAGATGTTAATGGTCCCATTAGCCTTCATGTTCTACACTAATTTAATTTACTTCTACTTTAGGGTACTGTCTAGGGGACAGTGACCTTTCCCAAGAAGCTGCTATAGTCAGTTCTGTTGAAACACTTGTTTTGAAAATGTAGGGGAAGCCGAGATGGCTCAGTGGGTTAAGTGCTCACTTTGCAGTGCCAGGGACCAAGGATCGAATCCCGGCCCCGGCCCGTGCGGACCCATGTGCTGAGCTGGGGAGTTCCCCCAGTTCGGTTCTCTCTCTGTCTCTCTCTTTCTCTCTCTCTCTGTCAAAAACAATAAAAAAAAAAAAAGAAAAGAAAATGTAGCTCTATTCCAATGTGATTGATATATGAGGGAACAATGTGATCATAATACAAATTTTATGTCTGCTTAGGCATGATTTTACCTTTGAGAAACACTAGAGGAACACAGAAGATTTCCCTTAGCTGAACTCAGTTTTGCACAAAAACATAAAACCCACATACATCGACCAGCTACTTCAGTTCAAATGCTTTATGCCACATCCAGGCACATCTGGTGTTACAACTACTGTCTGAATTAAGATAACCCTCCTTGCACAACTTCATGATAACATTCACAAACACCAACCCTTCCAACACCTGCTTCCACAAGCAATTTCAGGTATTCTCATGAAAATGTGCCATATTCACTGTGGTGCTCTTATCTCAACCATTTAACATGTGTAAAACTGTGCTACCTGCATTATTAGCTTTGTTCTTATTCTGGGGACGTTTTTGAGTGTTATGCCCCTAACCCACTTTCCCCGTAAGTCTTGTGGTTTTTATTTGGTGATTTTGCATAGTATGGTGATTTTTAAGAACACGTATAGAAGAGCTGACTGTACACTGAAATAAATGTCTAACTTCTGTTATGAAGCTTGGTGTTTCTACTCTGAGAGACATTAGCTTTATTCAATACCATTTTTCATTTAAACCAGGTCTCTGGATTAGTAGACTACACTGATCAGCCTCTCTGAGGCTAGTTCAGATACAGATATACATGAGGTGCTTAAGGCAAGGAAGGGAAAGGAGTACCATCACCTGATAACATCTACGGTGAGCCTCGGGCTCATGTTTTATCACATGCAATCCTTGCCTCCATCCTTTAAGGTGGGAAATGCCATCACCACTGAGGTAACTGAAGCTCAGAGAAGCTAAGTAACTCTTACGTGGTATTCAAACTTAGCTCTAACTCCCTAGCACATGAGTTTTACCACCACATCATGCTGAAAGAAAAAAGGAAAAGAAAGGTCAACTGGAATTTATAGGGAACCTACTATCCAGCAGACAAGGTATCAGGTGCCTTCCCAATCCTCATCTCAAAGTGAGCAGTTTTCCCTAGCACTGGAGTCCAGGTAGAATCAAGACAACTAGGGAGGGGGTAGCCAGGATGGCTTTGCTAGTTAAGCCTACCTACTCTTTGCAGCCCTGGGGACCGAGGATCAAATTCTGGCCCTGGCCCATGTGGACCCATATGCTGAACTGGGGTGTGCTTCCCGTGTAGGAGGCCCCCAGATTGGTTCTCACCCCCACAGTTCAGCCCCTGGCTCAAGGGGGAGTGCCTCCCATGCAGGAGGGAGGCCCCCAGCCCAATTCCTGCCTGCAAGGCCCCCCGCCCACCTGTGTGGACAAAACCATGTTGAAAACTGATGGTGTACAACTATGGAGACTACTCTGCCTGCCCCCTTCTCTGTCTCTCTCTATCAAAAACAATAAAATAAAAGTTAAAAAAAAAAAAGACAACTGGAGAGGAATTACAATGGGTCCACTGTGCTCATTTTTCTAGGCTACATTTTAATTACAATTCTCTGATCTATTAAAACCAGGAGAGGTTGCAAAAGAGTATTTTGCATCACTGGGAGCCTTAGCCCTGGGAGCAGTGAGGTCCAAGTGTTCCACACTCCCACCCCTCAGAAGGGATCAACTACTGGGTTGAGGAAACTCAGAATTGTGCTTGAGAACATTTTCTCTACTGGGTATTCTTGCTCAATGTTCTGGTTAAAGTGGATACTGGGGACTCAACCCAGGTGCCCTAGTTTCTTCCAATGCAAAAGAAAGATATTCGTACTTCGAACTGGCAATATTGGTAATCAATATTGCCAGACTGGTGTCACATCTGTGGGGATCCACATGGGACTTTTCAGCAGGAAAAGCAGACTAACGTACTGTGTGGCTTCACACCAGCTCTCTGAATTCCTCCTGTCTGCTCAGTAATAGAGGAGCAAATATAATACCCTCTTTATTCATCTGAATTTAGAAATGAGGAAAGTCTTAAGAAACATACTTAAGGGTTAAATATTGAAATATGGAAGCTTCTTGAAGCAACAGCAGCAAAGACTTTCCTAACATTCGCTCCTAATAAGACTTAAGTAGCTGAAAACTCCTCAGCAGTCCCTAAGAATTCCCTTCCTTGGCAATTATGTGGCACAAAAGTACCAACACATTTAATTTGCTCATTTTGCAGCCACTATTTGGAAAACTATCCATAATGTGTGGATGGGGCTGCCCTTTTTTGTAAAGACAAAATATTTATTGTAGCAATTGAAAATAAAAGACTTGTTTCTTTATTCTAACAATTCTCTTGTTACAACTTTCATTTGATAAGTAGGCTCTAGTTTTTACTTTTTTAAAAATATATATATTTCCTTTGAGACAAGGAGAAAACTTTTATTTTGTTATACTTTGGCTACTATTTTAATTTGAAGAAGGGATAACATTTGAAATTCCATGAAGTGATAAATGCCTTTAAATGACATAGTGGTATTCCCACACACAGCCAGAAAGAAAATCATTGTAAAGCCCTTTTCACTTATATTTCAAGAATTACAGCAGTTCTTTCCAAGCCTAAACAAGATCTATCCATCCCATCTTTGATCCCCTCTGATCCTAGAAATGAAAGTCTCTCTTTCAGGGATTGTTATTGTCTGGTAAATCTCAATGTCCTTCTATGAACCCTCCCAATTGGTTTAGCTAGAAAAATAGTTATCAGAGAAATAAGACCTTTCTTCCATTACCTTTTTTGATATCTACATTTTTCCTTTTAAAATTGGACGCCTGCTCAGATTAATTGTCCACATAGGTCCTCCCTGATTCATGACCTGGCCTCACTGCTTTTCTTAGAGAACTCTCAACTCCTCCCTTACCTGCACGATGCCTCAGAATTCAGACAAATCTCTTTCCTTCATTTATGTGGCATAGTCAGTCAATTCTATTGTCAATCAAACAAACCTCCTGATTCTCATTCCTCCTCAGTGACTGCTGACCCACATAAATTAAGCCTTTCCAACTGTCTTAGTTTGGTCTCCCCATGCCAAGAAAGTGATACTGGCAGCGACCTTTCATCAGCACATCCCTGTCAGGGGTTAGGTTTCTGTCTCTTACAAGCATCTTCTTCACACTGAGATTAAAAGGCTTTCAATCAAACTACCCATGGGTCTCAATACTACATCCTGGTCATATGGGTTACATCCTCTCCCCCTGAATAGTTTTCTTTGATGCTCTCAGAAACAGTGTTTAAAGCATCAAGTTTGATTCAGGTTCCTTCCCAACACATTGCTCCTTGGCCTTCAATGACTAACATTCAGTTGGACCATAGACTACACAGGGTCTTTGTATCTGAAAGTACTTTTAAGTAGTCTCCAAATTCAATTAATCTTAGGTACCGGTACCTTTTTTTTTTTTAATACTACATTACCTTTGCTCTTATGGATTTTAACTGTCATTCATTCAGTTGTATATCTTCCATACCCATGCCCTAACTTTCATCATCATTAAAAGGGTAAAAGCTAAAAATCTCAATCCATTATTAGGCCGATATCCAATCATTTCTTTCCTGATATCCTGAAAAAAAAAATGGTCTGCTCATCTGAACCACATTTTCTTATGAAAGGCTTCCTAAAAGGTCAAGGAATTCATTCTCAATGACCTGGCCACTATAGTGTGTCTTCAACCATACTGACCAACATATTTCTTGATCAGATTCCCCTATGTTTGAACAGAATGAGTTTTACCAAGAGTAGGATTAATTTGGAAAAATAACTAAAGCTGGGTGAGTGGTGCAGGTTTGTATCGGAGATGTTCTTTTTAAATGGCTCATACAAATTTACATATCAACATGCTCAAAAATTCTATCTTGGCAATAGCATTATTAACTTGTATTATTTATTAATTTGCTAGTTGTTATTAATATATTCATTGGGTATTAGTAAATCTGACCCTCATTCAAATTACATTCCCTCCATTATAAAATAAAGTCACATCAGAACCCTTATGTACCCCAAAGAAAAGATGCCTTGCTGGTTACTTAGACAAAAACTAAACTTTAGAAAAATATACTGAAATTTTTCAAGTATTCTTAAAGCTGCCTATGTAGAAGTTCAATTCCCTAGAGGTAAAAAATAAATTAAATTCATACTTTCTTATTTTATGCCCCTATAATAAATGACTAACCAAGTCCTACTCCTCAAACTCTGGCCACTTCCTGGAAGAACCATAAGATTTATTTCCTCGGTATGAATATTTTCAGACTTTTTTGTAAAGATTTATTTTACTGTCTGAGAGAAGATGAGAGAATGAGAGAGAGAAAGAGAGAGAATGAGAGAGAGAAAGAAAGAGAAAGAGAGAGAAAGAAGGGGGGCGGAGCAGAGCAGTCTCCATAGCTGTACATCATTAATTGTGACATGGTTTCATTTCACACAGGTGGATATGGAGTCGTGCATGGCAGTAACCAAACTGGGGGCCTCCCACATGGGAGGTGAGCACTTTCACCCCTGAGCCAAGCAGGTGGTTACCAGTTGCACCACAGTTCAGCCTATGGGTTTGCATGGGCCAGGGCTGGGAACTGAACCCTAGACCTCACAATTGCAAGGTAGGTGGGTGCTCAACTGCTGAGCTATTCCGGCATCCCCTCGGACTGTTTTATGAGTAAGAAATCTGTGTGCAATGTAACACATCTCCTGTTCACTGTTTTCATTGCTTCAGTAGGCCCTTTGTAAACCAGGTAGAAAATATGTTAAACTCGGTCCTTTCCCAAGAACCTTTCTTGAAATGCTGAGATTTCCGTTAAAAATCAGCACACTAACCCCTTTCTTAAAATTATCAACAATCAGCACTTTATGCCCTGTAAGCACACGATGGCACAGGAGTAGTTACTGAGGCTTCGGAATTAAGTCTATTTTTCTTCTTCAACCACCCCATTTTCTTTGCCTTGGAAAAGTTTCCAAAGCCCTTCAATGGAAGTTGGCAACATTAAATGATATGCTTTCACAGAGAGGCAGGATAATTCCTGGAGATGGTGTCTATAAAAAAATTTTCTTAACATTTTGCAGATACATTTGGCAATGTAGAAAAATAGTTATTACTCATAAAAAAGATTTGGGGAGCAAAAATGGGTATATTCTTTTTAAAAGGAAATTTGACAATACGGCCAGAAACCTTTTCTATGTGAAAACCCTTAAACTCAGCAACTCTGCTTCTAGGACACATTCTAAGGCAATAATTATATGCCAAAAATTTAGCTATATGAGTATATATATCTGTTATACTATGTTGCAGAAAAACTGGAAACAAACTAAATGCCTCAAAATGTAGGATTAGTAAAATAAATGATGTTATTTCTATAATGGGTGGTTATTTGGTCATTTAAAATAACATTGTGGATAATACCGGCTTGTACTTATGTTTACAATATACTGTGTGGAAAAAGCAAGTAAAAAATAATATGCATAAGATAATCAAAATCGTTTAAAAATTACTAAACACACTGTTTTTCATTAAATCTAAAGTGCCATCCATTCTCATCTTCATGCTTAAAATGTCTTACAAATAAAAGATAAATTTTAAAAGTACATATCATACAGTTATCAAATTTTGGTAAATGTGTATTTATGTGTATGTGTATATACAATGTCAATCCGGAAAAAATTCTGCCACTGTCAATATAACAAAAATGGTTTGCGTGACACTGATGTAACCTGGCACCCAAGGAGAGTGGACTGGCATTAATGCAAGTGCATCAACAAGGACAACTTCACTGTACAAGTCAGTGGGGGCGTTCGATGCTGTTGAGTGAAAATATGTACTACCGTAAGTAGACATCATGCTTAAAATGACTACA